>JAUNZO010005162.1:0-278916 GCA_031894775.1 Chloris gayana
GTCGTATACTTGCCTTATGGGTATACGAGATGATGAAGAAATGGATACGCAAAGACATGGTAGCAAATCGGAGAAGATACGGATAAGGGCGATAGGCAACAGACCGGTCGCAGGGATAATAGAAGAACCCGTAGACCGGTATGAAAACAAGACGGATACTAAGACCGGTATATAATGACGTGAGAAGCAAGTTATAGAACAATTTGTAGTCCGATTAGGACTCGGATCAATAAAGAAAGTTAGTGATAGAATCCCATATATGTAATTCATGTAATCGGATAGGACTCCGATTGTAACCCTAGCTCCCCCGGACATATAAGGCGGAGCAGGGACCCCCGAAAAGGATCCGAGACTTCGCAATTAGCAAATCGCTAAAGGCAATACATAACATACAGGACGTAGGGTATTACTCTCGATTCGAGGGGCCCGAACCTGTCTAAGATCGTGTGTTTCCGTGTGTTCCGTGTGTTGCACCATCGAATTCCACGCTCGTGAGGGACCGGGTAGTATTAGTGCCGAGTTTAAGACTCGACATTTGGCGCGCCGGTAGGGGTCCCGGCGAGTTCCTAGCGAGTTCGATGGCCACTTCGTTTGTCGTCGACTTTGAGCCCGGCTTCAAGATTCGCTTCGGGTCCCTCGACTTTGAAGCCGACTCGGACGGGAAATTGTCGCCGATGAATCCGACTCGTTGCCGGGCCGCTGCTTCTAAAGCGCGATCACCTGCCACCGTTGATACCTCCGATTCGGAGCTGCGGGTCCGACGCAGCTTTAGCGCTAGACATTAGGCTCCCTACGCCTACGCCTCGTAACGGTGCCCGGGCGGCAGTGCAAAGCTGTTCTCCCGAACCGGATACCGATTCCGAGGAAGACGCTCCAGCCTTCTTCCAAGTGTTCATCACAGGACCCGTGATACGCCAACTCACTCCCGAGGAAGCCGCCGAAGAAGCAGCAAGGATGGCGAGAGCTGAAACCGAACGCAGTCGTCGTGGAAGCGTAACAGAAAACGGAGATGAACAACCTCCGCCACCTTCAGCCGCGGATCCGCGCACAAATGCTACGGCCTTAGCCGGAGGAAGCGCCCTGCGACCGCTCCCCGGCTACGGGCCCGCTACCGGACCGGTCCGGAGACGCGGATGAATCTCCAGGATACAACAATCGACGAGGATCTCGCGGCGGAAGACGCCATCGATCTTCCAGCAGAGCTTTGGATTTAAGTTCCATGGAAGTAGAGATGAATGGCGCTCGGGTATTCACATCGCCGGTCCACAATATTGTGGGAGTGAAACAGATTCTTGAAACAATACCGGAAGAAGTCCTCAACGCTACGCCAGGATTGCGTCGTGCGCTGAATTTAGTTGATGCGGCGGCTCTGCAAACAAACCAGCTCGTCCATGATCGAGCGGAATCTTCTCGGTCGCTCGCACTCCCATTCGGAACAACCAACAAGGGCTCGGTCTCGATGGAGCTTCTTCCGGAGGAAGGCTAGCACCCCGACGTACCCCGATCGCAGATGCACATGCACAAGCTCCCAACCAAGATTTGAGGGTACCGCTCAATGATAACCGGGATGTTCGGAACGTGCCGATTGATCGTCATGCAGAAAGAGTGGAGGAGCGAACGAGACATGAGGAAGACGAGAGGCGACGGACCGGTCATGTGGATGATCGTCCTCGGGAACTTGCCCCACCTCAGCACAACGGGCCGGCAGCTTCGGCGCCACCCACCAACGCAAATTATCCGCGCAACGATCATCGAGGGCATGGTAGTAGGCATGCTCATCGAGATGGACGACGCCGTGACAATAGAGACCGGGGAGGGTGAGACAACCGGGACAGAGATGCTGAACCTCGGCGTGCGTACAATGATCGTCGGCTGCACCTCCGCCTCCATCGCGACATGCAGAACCGGTGAACAATGATCGTCAAGCAGCCGCCACCACCTCCGCCTCCGCCTCCTTCACGGGACGCGGAGCCGGCGAATAATGATGGACAAGGCGGTTCGGGAGAAAGATATCGGGACGACCGTTACTACGACTATTCCGACGATGACAGGGATCGCAATTACCGGCATCGTCCTAGCCGTCGATCTCCGTCACCGATCCGGACTGGTCCGGAAGATGATGAATATTCTGTAATTCCCGCTTTTACGCGAGATTTACGCATCTGCAAATACCCTAGGGGATTTAAGCCCGGGGCCATTGACAAGTATGATGGCAAAGCGCCTCCGGCCGAATGGCTCCGTATGTATACCACGGCTATCCGCTCGGCAGGAGAAGACACGTTCGTGCTAGCCAATTATCTACCGATGTGCATGGAGCAGGCTGGACGCTTATGGTTGCAATCCCTGCCCGAGAAGTCTATTTCTTCGTGGGGAGACCTCACCAAAAAGTTTGTAGAAAACTTCCAGTGCGACTTGTGAGAAGCTAGGAAACTACTTCGACCTCAATAGGCTGAAGCGTAAGCCCGACGAGACCCTCACCGATTTCATCAGGCGATTCTGTAATAAGAAGGACTTAATACCCAATGTTCCCGATCAGCAAGTGATTGCTGCATTTCAAGTCGGCGTCCGGAGTGAAGCGCTGGTTCATAAGATTGGGAGACGTAATCGAAACCTCACCATGACGGCGTCGAGTGCTTCAAGATAGCGGATGATTACGCCGCCGGAGAATCAAATGTAGTCAATCTGCGCGGGAACAAAGGGAAGGAGCCGAAGCACGACCAAGGCAACCAGTCTGGATCCAGGAATGACAAGAAGCGCAAGGCTGATCACCTTGTTGCAGCCGTTGACCAGCTCTCATGGAGGAGACCAGCCAAGCACCCCCTAAGAGAGGTCCCGGAGAACGATTGTCGTTTGAAACACTTCCGGACGGCCCTTGTATGATCCACAATGGGAATCATAAAGCTAAAGAGTGCTTCCTGCTAAGGCCATTTGCTCAATTTGCCTTAAAGGTTGCACCTCGGTCCGCTTACAGGAATCGAAGGATGACAAGGGCAAGGATAAGGACCGTGAAGACAATGAGGATGGCGAAGGCTTTGAGGAACCAGCCCGAGAGGTGAACATGATTTATGGAGGCCCGGACGCATACGAGTCAAAGCGGAAGCAAAAACTGTCGTTAAGGGAGGTTAATGCTGTTGCTCCCGCAACTCCCGAATATCTTCGGTGGTCCGAGGTCCCCATCACATTTAGCAGGGCGGACCACCCGGAGGTATTACCGAAAGCTGGAAAATATCCACTCATCCTCGCTCCTATTGTTCGGAAGGTGCGGTTGAAGAGAACTTTCATTGATGGGGGAAGCTGTTTGGATATCTTGTTCGCTAAGACTCGCCCGAGCTTGGCCTCGACAGTCGCTGATTTAGAGCGCAGTGTTTCTCCGTTCCATGGTATAATACCCGGGCGGAATAGTTACCCTTTGGGGCAGATTTCTCCGCCAATGACTTTTGGGACGAAGGAAAATTATAGAAGGGAGAATATCATCTTTCGGTGGCCGACATAGATTCAGCGTACCATGCTATTCTCGGAAGACCGGCTCGGCGAAATTTATGGCCATCTCGAATTATCAGTACTTGATGTTGAAGATGCCCGGGCCAAACGGGGTCCTGTCATTCCGGGTGATATCAAGACCGCTTATGCTTGTGAGGTGCATAGCACGTAGTTGGCATCCCGGATCAATTCGAAGTTGAACGCCAAGAAATTAGAGAAGCGGCTGAAGCTTTGGAAGTTCATACAAGGATAGAGGATGAAGTACCGGTCAAAAAGATTGCTAAGGAGAAATTGAAGGCCGATACGGTGGTTTCCAAGACTGTTCAGCTTTGATGAGTCGACTCCTCTAAGGTCACCCATATAGGGGCTGACTTGGGGGATAAATAGGAAAGCGCGCTCATTCTTTTCCTCCAGGAAAATAGGGATATCTTCGCATGGCAGCCTTCCGACATGCCGGGTGTTCCTAGGGAGAAGATTGAGCACGCACCGTTGGTGCGTCCCGATGCGAAGCCGTGAAACGAAGCTCCGGAGGTTTGCCCAAGACCGCAAGGAAGCTATCAAGAAAGAGATAACTAGGTTGTTAGCAGCTAAGTTCATTAGGGAGGTGTATCATCCAGATTGGCTTGCCAATCCAAGTGCTTGTACCAAAAAAGAATACTAAAGAATTAAGGATGTGCGTTGATTATACCGATCTCAACAAAGCTTGTCCCAAAGACCCTTTCGCGCCGCCTCGAATCGACCAAGTTGTTGATTCGATCGCTGGCTGCGAACGTCTTAGTTTCCTTGATGCTTATTCAGGGTATCATCAAATACCGTTAAGAGTTGAGGATCAGATAAAAACCGCGTTTATCACCCCTTTCGGAGCATACTCGCTACACGACTATGCCGTTTGGATTGAAAAATGCTGGAGCTACGTATCGGCGTGGTATGCAACATTGTTTGGATTCGCAATTGGGAAGAAACGCAGAAGCTTATGTTGATGATATAGTGGTCAAGTCTCGTAAAACCGAAGATCTCCTCTCCGACCTGGCAGAGACCTTCAAGTATCTGCGGAACTTTTCCATGAAGTTAAACCCAGGAAAATGTGTATTCGGAGTTCGTTCTGGAAAGTTACTAGGTTATTTGGTATCATGGAGAGGTATTGAAGCCAATCCGGAAAAAATTCAGACAATTGTGAACATGCAACCCCGAGTTGTTTGAAGGATGTTCGAAGTTGACGGGCAGTATGGCAGCTCTTAGTCGTTTTATCTCAAGATTGGGAGTTCGGGGACTTCCATTCTTCAAATTACTTAAAAAGCAAGACAAGTTTGAGTGGACCAGTGAAGCACAAGCAGCGCTTGATCAGCTTAAAGAGTATCTCAAGTAATCCTCCGGTTTTGGTCCCGCCGCAGCCTCGATGAGGTTATTCAGCTTATATATCTCCGCAACAACCCACGTGGTGAGCACGGTTCGACGGTTGATCGGAAGGAAGAAGGACATCTGCAATTGGTGCAACACCCGGTCTATTTTGTAAGTGAAGTTCTTACTGAGTCTAAGATAAGGTATCTCCAATTGCAGAAGTTAATTTATGCTGTAGTGATAACTTCTCGAAAGTTGAAGCATTATTTCCAAGCGCATCCTATTGAAGTTAAGACTGGGTTTGCTATTGGAGATATTATTCGCAATCGAGAAGCAATTGGTCAAGTTGCTAAGTGGGCTATAGAACTTGGCCAATATGAGATTACGTTCTCTTCGCGGACAGCTATTAAGGGACAAGCATTAGCTGATTTCATAACAGAGTGGTTGGAAACACAAGTGCCGCGGGAGATTCAAGCATTGGAGTATTGGGAGATGTTCTTTGATGGGTCCCTGCAGCTTTCAGTGCGCGGGGCTGGTGTGGTCCTTTTCACTCCACAAAAGGAACCGCTCGGATACGTGTTGCAAATGCATTTTCGAGCTTCGAACAATACAGCAGAGTATGAAGCTTTGCTTCATGGGCTCGTAGTAGCTGTTTCGTTGGGTGTTCGACGATTGGATATATATGGTGATTCGATGTTAGTGATCAGCCAAGTGAATAAGGTATGGGATGCTCATGATGAACATATGATTGCCTATCGACAAGAGGTTCGGAAACTTGAAGATAAGTTTGATGGTTTGCGCTTTTCTCATATATTGCGCGGAAATAATTCTGCTGCGGATGAGTTGGCTAGACCGGGATCTTCGCGACAAGCGGTTCCTCCTGGCGTTTTTCTTCGGGTGTTGGATAAACCGTCCATAAAGGTGGAGCCTAAGGTTATTATTACAGAAATTGAAGATAAGGCGGTCTCGGAAAGTCGGAGGAAAAAGCGGTCTTGAAGAACCGATCTGATAGTACGGGTTTGCCGGGAAAGCCCGAAGGCGGATTCAATACCGGTGGTATTCAGCCATTGGATGTTATGATTATTGATTTCGATTGGCGTACTCCGTATCTTGACTATTTGCAATCCGGCAAAACACCGGAAGATAAGGTGGAGAAGCAAAGATTAGAAGTTCGAGCCCGCAGTTATTTAATTCTCGAAGGAGAATTGTATAAGCGTGGGGCTAATATTCGATGAAATGTGTGTCGGTTTCGATGGCAATCAATTGCTTGAAGACATACACAAAGGAATTTGTGGAAACCATGCTTCTTCGAAGACATTGGTTGGGAAGTTATTCCGACAGGGATTTTATTGGCCAACAAGCAACGGATGATGCGCATAGAGTGGTTAAAAGTTGTCAAGGGTGCGAGTTTTTTGCAAGACAACCTCATACTCCGGCTCAGGAGTTGCAATTGATCCCAATGACTTGGTCTTTCTCTACTTGGGGGCTGGATATAGTGGGACCTTTTAAACGGGCACCGGGAGGATTCACGCATATTTTTGTGGCAGTAGATAAGTTTTCCAAGTGGATCGAGGCTGAAGCAGTTACTAGTACAACTACGGCACGCGCAATCAAGTTTTTGCAGAACATTTTTGTACGTTTTAGGGTTCCATACAGTATTATTACTGATAATGGGCCTCAATTTACTTCGAGTTCTTCAAAGATTATGCTGAGAGTTTAGGGATCAAGGTGCAATATGCGTCGGTGGCGCATCCGCAGAGCAATGGACAAGTGGAACGAGCTAATGGAATGATTTTGACCGGTCTTAAACCGAGAATTTTTGACCGATTGAAGCCTTATGCGGGAAAATGGGTTAAGGAATTGCCCTGGGTGCTCTGGGGTTTGCGCACTAATGTTAGCAGAGCTACGGGACAGTCTCCTTTTTCTTTGGTATATGGATCGGAAGCCATGTTACCTACTGAAGTAAATATGGTGTCAGCCGGGTTCGAGTATTATGATGAAGAAAAATATGATGATCGACGGCAGGTTGAATTGATTGCGGCGGAAGAATTGAGAGATCAAGCTCCGATTCAAGCCGCCAAATATCAACAAGGATTGCGTCGATATCATGATCGTAATGTCCGCACGCGGGAATTTCAAATCGGAGATTTGGTTTTGCGGAAGATTCAATCTAACAAGAACAGGCATAAGTTGTCACCGGTCTAGGAAGGACCTTTTTTGGTGAAATCAGTATCCGGACCGGGGCTTATAGACTTATGACCTTGGAAGAGGAAGAAATTCCAAACTCTTGGAATATTGATCAACTTCGGCGTTTTTATACTTAAAGAGTATTTATTGTAAAGTTTTTCTTATTATAATAAAGTAATTTTGTCTAATAATAATATGTTTGTTTTTTGTGCCTCCGAGCGAGTGTCGACGGGAGTGGTGGAAGAAGAAGCAGGTTTACCAATGGTCAAGGAGGTAGTACGTTTTCACGGTATAATTAGGAGCTTGAACCACGGTCCCGGATTTGGTGATTTTTGGAGTGAGGTCTGGGAGGTAAGGGAAATGACCGGTCTCGAAGGCCTTTTATCTAGGCCGGCTTGGACAGCAAGAGGAGCGGCATTGTTGGTATAATCTTCCCCCCAAGTGTCGTTAAGAGGAAGTGGAGGATGACTCCTGTAGTTGTCCATTTTCTGCAATTACAAAGATTGTGTCTTTGTAAGTAAATAAAGATAATAAGTAATAAAGATCTGAAGAAACAAAAAAGAGATACTTACAGTGGTCGTGAGGATTGCACGAGTCGAAGGCCGGACCCACTCTTGTACATCCGGATAAATGCTGGGTTCGGCTGCAGCATTTGCTTAATGCGAACCTCTAACCGCTCTTTGTCGTGAAGAAGGGTTCCATCCAAAGGCATAGCGGTGTCTTCGTTAAAAAGCCAAGCTGGATGCTCTTGCCTCTTGAGCGGTTGAACTCCTCGCACTATGAAGCTCCGGAGAACTGTTTCGGCGGTGACGCCTCTAACAGTCTTCAAGTATTTGATGTTGGCGAGGAGTGCAATAACTTCATTGTCTTCTTTGAGCTTTTCTCTAACTTCTGCAGTGGGAAAGTTCTTGGCTACTTTGGCACCGAAGGCTGGAAGAGTCTGGCTGAGAATTGTCGCAGAAGAACCATCCTTTTTTCCACCGAGCTATGCTCTTATTTAGTGACAGGGAAAAATATTCGTCCGCGCTCCAACATTGGATTCCTACACCACCGATTGCAGCTTGGCGGTCCGATGATGGGAGTGGGCGGATTTGGAATAAATATTGGAATAATTTGAAGTGTGGGAGGACTCCAAGGAAGGCCTCACACGGATGGATGAAAAAAGCAATTTGCAGGATGGAGTTAGGGTTAAGATTCACTAACTCCCATCCGTAAAAAGGAGAAGCCCTCGAAGAAGGAACGAGCATGGGAGATCAAGACCACGGAGGAAAAAAGCTTTGAAGACTAGTTGTTGAGATTCATCTATATCCCGGGGAACTTGGTCGGGGGAAGGGACATTCCAGTTTAAGATGGGTTGAGGCGGAAGATACCCATCTTTAATCGCCTCATTCAAAGAGGATTCTCGTGACCTTGCTCGGGACCAAGGTCTTGGACTCCAAACGGAAGCCGATCGCGAGGAACGGAGGAAGAAGATGAGGGAACGGCGGTGGATTTCTTCTTGCCCATCTTGAGAGATGAAAAAAAGAAAGTTTCGAATTGGTTGATGAAGAAGGAGAGCGTAACGAGAATGAAAGCGAATGGCGGGCGCGTATGAGCTTCGGAGCGGAGTTGACCTAGGTCGACTTTTCGTTTTCTTTTATAGACACTGGGATGGGCCCGGGGCTGAAAAGTTATTGGGCCGTTTTTAAGAGGCCCGAGGGATGTCGTGACTATGCAATTATGACCTAACGGCCATAAGGAAGTTAATGATCTCGTTATCTGCGTTAATTATGACTTAACGGTCATAAGAATAAGCCATTGTGCTTTTATAAAAAGAAAAAGCGGTCCGAAAAATGGAAATTTTCGGATAAAAGTTAAAGTTATGCAGAATTTTGTAATTCAGCAGTATGAAAGAGTAAGATTTTAAATTACTCGGTGATAAAGGATGCCTTAGGCTATGTGAAAGTTGCCTAGAGGGGGGTGAATAGGCAATCTAGATAAAAACCCGAAATTACAACACTTAAAGCAACTATATCAAATTCGCCATCGACGGAACTTCCGTCACTTGACGGAACTTCCGTCGGGGTGGTGAGATGAAAACCCTAGGAATGAAAAGGGAGAGAAAATCTCACGATTCCACTTGAATGGAAACCTCCCTTTTTGCCTTGAGAGTGTTGTATCTGCAGGAATTTAGTAGACACGCAACACACAAGTAGATCGGGCTAAAATATACCCGAGAAGTGAACAAACAAGCACACAACAAAAACAAACAAGAGAGGCGCGGAGATTTTTCACCGAAGTTCGGACCCCTCACAAAGAGGTTCCTACGTCTCCGTTGAGGAGCTCACAAAGAGCCGGGTTTCTTTCAACCCTAATCCTTCCAAGCAACCACAAAGGTCAAACTTGGTTTTCTTCTTCTTCCTTGGATTCTTTTCCTTGCGGAGGCGAATCTCAACCTTCACAAACTTCCCAAGGCTCACCACAAGCTTGGGAGCTCGAGGGCAACACCTAGCCAATCTAGGAGAACGAATCTCCAAGAGTAACAAGTGAAGAACGAAATTAGTTGCTAAGGGAAGATGTGCTCTAGGTTGGGTTGATGCTATCAAGCTTGGAATAAAGATGGGAGCTCACTCCAATGGCTTTGAATTTCAAGAGTGGTGGAGAGGAGTGAGAGAGAGAGCTTGAGCAAGATCCGAGAGTTCAAAAGGCACCAGCGAGCTTTTCTCACGGGTTAGGTCAAAGCTTTATATAGTGTGGGCTCTAAAAGAGCCGTTGCTCAAGTTCAATGATTGGTGTTGACGGAACTTCCGTGGGTGACGGAACTTCCGTCACCCTATTAGGTCAACTACGAAACACTCGGGACGGTACTTCCGTTCGAGTTAGAACTTCCGTCCGAAATCTCCGGAACCGACGGAACTTCGTCGACCCCGACGGAACTTCCGTCGGGCAAGTTTTGAACTGGTAAACCCTAGGAACGGTACTTCCGTGATGTTTGAGACTTCCGTCCCAAATTCTCTGGAACCGACGGAACTTCCGTCGGCCCGGACGGAACTTCCGTCGAGATCTGGAGAAGATAGGAAAAGATAGGCTTTTTTATCTTCATTGAGTTGGTATTTTTTGGTTCCAAGTTGTTTGAGAAACTAGAGCACATTCTTCCTCGCACGTAAGATCGCTTCACCCCTCTTAATAGTTTGGCACACCTATACTCAAGAAGCTATAAATCTAAACTTGTTATCTTTGCCTTTTTGAGTACTTGATCACTTTTTAATTGAGGGGTTTACTTTCTCACATTGTGGATATTATCATTTCGTTGTCCTGCACAATGACTCAATAACCACGTTAGAGCTTTTAATTATTTGTCATTTATCACCAAAACCCACTAAGGGGCCTAGTGCATCTTCACTATGGGTGTTAATCATCCGACTGATTATAGGCTTTGGAGACTCGAGTCGTCTGTGAGAATATAAGGGATAGACTGGTCCGATCAACCAGAATTGTGGTTTTTAGTGAAATTTTGATAAGTAAATTATAAGTCTAGGCTGACTTATGCGGTCCGTTATGTGAAATTAATAAAAATATACGAGCGGATAAGAAATTATAGCCGGTATGACCGGTCCGGAAAATATGTTCTTAGCAAAAATTGCTGAGAGGGATGTGATTTAGTGGAAAATAACCAAGCATAGTCTGTCAAGAAAGACTCTTGCATTATTTGTGATCCTCAAATGATACAAGAGTCGGGGCTATACCTAATTAGGTGCACTCGACCGGTGCACCGTATTCAAGAGCGGTCTCGTGAAAATCTCGAAAAGTGGAAAATGATGGAATTTAAAAGAAGCAATCTATAGCAATTGGATATTGAAGGAAATAATGAAGAATCAACTAGTGGACTCTTGCATTATTTGAAAGGAGTTCAAATGATCCAAGAGTCGGGGCTATACCAATTGGGTGCGCCTAGCCGGCGCACCGTGAGAAAGATAAGCTTCGACTACCTAATTAGGTGATATAAAAGGTGAAAAATAATAATTTTTTCGAGCTTCTTGTTAAAGCACTTCTGAAGAAAAAGAAACGAGTTTGCAGCAGATTGGAGTTCTTTTTAATTTTACCATGAATAACGACCAACAGGCAGTAAGACTGGTTAGTTTTATTCAAGGTTAAATCAAAAATTACTCGGGGGCTGCTGTTGTATACTTGCCTTATGGGTATACAGATGATGAAGAAATGGATACGCAAAGACATGGTAGCAAATCGGAGAAGATACGAGATAAGGGCGATAGGCAACAGATCGGTGCTGCGACCGATCCGGGATAATAGAAGAACCCGTAGACCGGTATGGAAACAAGACGGATACTAAGACCGGTATATAATGACGTGAGAAGCAAGTTATAGAACAATTTGTAGTCTGATTAGGACTCTGGATCAATAAAGAAAGTTAGAGATAGAATCCCATATATGTAATTCATGTAATCGAATAGGACTACGATTGTAACCCTAGCTCCCCCGGACATATAAAGCGGAGCAGGGACCCCCGAAAAGGATCCGAGACTTCGCAATTAGCAAATCGCTAAAGGCAATACATAACATACAGGACGTAGGGTATTACTCTCGATTCGAGGGGCCTGAACCTGTCTAAGATCGTGTGTTCCTGTGTGTTCCGTGTGTTGCACCATCGAATTCCACGCTCGTGAGGGACCGGGTAGTATTAGTGCCGAGTTTAAGACTCAACATGTCTTATTCAGCCTTGAGTCCCTGTTACCCCCCTTCCATGGCCATAAGGAGATCTGTACACTACTTCCTACTACAAACCTAGAGGACTCGCGCGGAGGAGAAATAGGCCCACACAGTGGTTTAGTGTCACCGGGGTCTTGTGTACATGTGCAAGCGTCAAACACAACACATTGTAGAGGTGGATCCGAGGCTAGGAGTCGACGATCCTGAATGATGGATGCAGGATGGACTTGGTCGTCTTGTAAGTTTGGATATGTTGACAAAGAAGTGGGTCTTTGTTAAGAGAGTTAAGAGAGAGAAACAGTTGAGCATTGTTGGAAAAAATGGCAAGCTTGATGAGGATAAACTTCAGAAGTATGCAGATCACTTGAAGGATATCTTGCCACCCAACCTTCTTATGGCGCTTATGAGTTTAAAAGGGCGTGACTTCTGGGACATTGTGGTAGCACTTTCTCCACAGCTTGGCTAGTCTCGCAGTGTGGTTGCCTCCTCCTTGTGGGATTGTTGTGGCCTTCTTGTTGTTTGGTGATTGTGCTCTTATTGACGATCCGTGCCGGACTTTGTTGTTGTTCAAGATGTGTTGTGGTTTCTGTTTTAGCTTTGTTGTGTTTACTCAGCTTGTTGCTTGGGTTTAGTGTTATGTACACCTTAGGTTGTAATCTTTGCTTCCTACCTTAATGAATGGCAGTGCTCCTGCCCTTGTTTCAAAAAACAAAAGTTTGGTGTATGTTGACTACAACCATTATCAATGAATTACTCTTATAGTTCTTAAATTATTGTCAACATAAACTTTTATTTTATCATTGGCCTTATTCAAAATATTTGCTCAAATATGTAAAATTATAAGTTTTATTTCAATCCTCTTTAGTGATAAAAATAAATCATAATCAACTATATGATATTTTAAAAAATATGAATAAGAGAAATGGTCAAACGCAATTCAAAAAGTCAGCGAAAACAACAATTTAAGAATGAAGGAGGTTATATTAGAATAACGAGGCAAGACAACGGGGTAAAAGAAAAAGGTTCTATAATAAGTGTAGTAGAGATTTTATACTCATGCATATTAACTACACCATGGCGTTTCCTGATTTTGAAAAAAGAAAACTAGAGTATTTGGAATAACAACAAGAAGTACGGATAAAAAGAGCAAAGATTATCCAGAGCCCCAACAAGGATTGAGCGGGCAAATAAAGTTTTGCAGCACATCCCCATCACAGCCCACCAAAGCCGGGAGCCCGGGGCGTAATTTCCATTAGAAGACAAAACAAATTTTGAATTCAAAAATCGTTGTTGGCCTTGCTGCTCTTCCTCGATATCACCTCCAAGACCTAAGACTCCAAGCCAATGCGAAACCATCTCGTCGGCCGGAACCGGCAGCCCCTGTATCTATAATACCCGCCAAGCCTGGCGTTGCTCGTCCTGCTGGACGATCAGCCGCCACGACCAGAAGCTTGCGGTGGCGCTCGGTGACTAGCTCCCCGGCATCCTTCAATCATCGGCGGCGCCGTACCTTAGAGCCGATGATGCCGCCGAGGTATCTCGCCGGCGACGAGGCTGAGGACGTCCTGCTGCACTGGAGGGTCCTCGACGCGTCCGCCGACAAGCGTGCCGTCGTCCGCGCGCGATACGTCAAGGTGCAGAAAACGCTATATATCTTTGTTAGTACTTGTTCATGGAGAACCGTCGGTGCTGATCTTCCTTGGTAATGGTATGACCCTACCATTATGAAGCAGAGCATCAAGGTTCGCGCGGGTTACAACGGCTGCCATGGAGAAATTGTCAAGCCGTGCCAAAGGCTCATGGAGGGCTCAAGTCTGGATGACACTGATTCCAGGATTACTTCATCCCGGTACTTCCTTCCTCACATTTCCCGAATTTTGGTTCATAGACAGCCGTGTGTCTCGTCCATTCTTCCACAGATTCAGTACTATCTTGAGGTGCCACGGTATCACAAACTTAATTTGTTGGTTCACATTTCCAACTGTATTTTCCACACAGACACAGGGTAATTCCCGTCCATGAGATCGCTTTTCGCTCTGTTGATAGGCCGAGTCTCATGTGCCGGGTAATTTTGATCCTTCCTGTCTTTCGCTCTTTTCGTAATCCATGTGCAGTGAACTCTACATGATTGTTCAACAGCTTTCCACATTGGTTGAAGAGGCCGGGTTGCGTATTCGGGAGTGTCACCTCCACACGAGCGGCGGCTTTTGCTCGGCCCTTTACTTGGTTCATGGATGGGAGTCAGAGGTAAACTTTTAATTAACCATGCATTTTTTTTAGAGAGGTTTTCAGGTCCAAAATAATGGCCATTATTTTTCCTCAACTAATGGCCATTAGTTCAGGGGTAGTTTAGTAATTGCACTAAAAAATTAATATTTTTTATCATACAAACTTGTATTAAATACACTAAAACTTGACTACAATAATAATGATGATGATTAATCAAATTTAAAATAAATATTTTATAAAAAATTCATGTAAAATTGCCCAACTTATTAGTTATGATGAATTTTTGTACTATAATCATATTATTTTGACAATATTACCCTTACTAATGGCTATTAGTTATTAACTTCTAAAATTTAATCTACACTGTTAGATCTAACTAATGGCCATTAGTTGAGGGAAAATAATGGCCATTATTTTGGACTTGAAAACACCCCTTTTTTTACATATGCTTGTTTTAGCAGTTGAAATTTCACAAATAATGACACCATCAGACCCGGACTAGACATGTAGTAGACAGACTGAACATCATTAGTACATGTTATGGCCTCTATTTCATATATGGCACTGTTTTGTGAAAATTCTGCTCATTTGAAATTGTTTATGCAGGAGACTGACGGGTTGATTGATCAGATTAAAGAAACATTAAGTGTATGACACCCTTTTTATTTTTTATTTACTTTGAATAAAGCGTACGGTTGTTTTTGTCAACTGTCATTCGCACTCTTACCTTCTCTAGTCAACTTATAAGTCTAACATTTCTTCGAGAGTTTACTTGCCTCCATGTTACATGCAGGCGCAGCAATCTAATTCAACAAATTCCCCAGCATCCAAGGAAATACTTAACATACAACAAATACTGGAGATGCTGCAACTGCCTGGAGCTACTGCTAACAATAATAATGGGGAAAACGTTGAGTCTTCTGCCAGACTAGTAAGATTTGATAACTCAAAGGTACCAACATAGAAATCACATATTTGAAATGTTCTGCCTGTTATGCCAAGTACTGCGTTCCTTGCCGGTTTATTTGTACGATTCATCTATGATACTGATTTTTTTTTGCAAAAGGAAATGAATTTCCTCTGGCATGATGTTGGTTGCATATATTGCTGAATTTACTTCCTTGGATTGTTTTGGCTATCTGGTTAACTATGGTCGCTTTTGTTGTTTCAATTGTTTGTCGGGAAAATGAGATGGTACGACGCATTGGCTTGTCTCTCGCAGAGTGGGAAGGGGAAGGAAACTGATGAGGTTTTGGAGGATGCTGCGATGGCGCAGGAAGGGAACTGAGTTTCAGAGGAAGGACACATTGTCAGTGGCGGACTTGTACCTGTATCGTGTGTTTCAGAGGAGGAGGCCAACCTGTGCGCCGTCGAGGAGGACAAAAACATAGTAATTATTATTTTCATCGAGGGACAAAACCTAAGCATGGAGTGTCATTTTGAAACACGATGAATCTGATGCATGTAAAGTACTAGTACACCGTAACTTCGCCTCTTTCTTCGTACTTAGGATTTTACGGGTTGAATAGCGAGTGAGAGAAATACCAGTGAATTGCACAGTTTTCTGAAGAATTTCCACCAATATTTTGAGTCGACAATCCAGTTCCATCACTAATAATTAAGCAAATGTAGACAACCTATAAGGCTAAACCCCTGTGTCTCATTGATCATCGTCACGGCGATCTTTGGGCACGATCCAGTACGGCTGCCGCCCCCACGCCCGCTCCACCTCGCCGGAGTTGAGCCACATCCGCTCCTGCCGCTCCGGCCACCGCAGGTCCACCACTCCCACGTCGTACTCCACGGTGGCGTCGCCCGCCGGGTGGTCCGACACCGGCACGTACACGTGGTTCCTCCGCACCATTGGACCCGCACGCACCGTGAACCCGTGCGCCCGGTCCACGAACACCGCGCGGTCGCCAACGTCATCCACCCTCCTCCACCGCGGCGCCCTCCGCCGGCCCAGCCACGCGCGGTACACCTCGCTCACGACCCCGCACCGCCGGTCCCCGGTGCGGTGCACGAGCAGGAACGCCACATCACCGCCGTCCGACGGCGCCAGGTAGGCGGCGTCCACGTTCTTGATCATGTCCGGCGGCGGGACCACGTCGCACTCGCGGAGGGTCGCCGTGTCGATGACCGTGGTCACCAGCGAGCAGAGCTCGAGGAGGAAGAACTTGCCCCTGCAGTGGTTGACCGTCATGTGGGCCCCGCGCGATGACTGGTGGACCGGGGTCCACTTGTCGGCGCCGTGGGCTAGGAAGAAGGCCGTGTCGCCGCGGGCCACCATGACGCCGTGTGGGGACCAGTCCCAGGCGAGCCCGTCGTCGGTGGGCCGCGCGCTCGCGCGGTGGTGCGGCGGCCGCGGCTCGTCGCGCGAGCAGGAGACGGGCTCCGTGTCGGACCGCGGGAGGGGCAGGTCAGGGAGCTGAGCGATGACCGCGCAGGTGAAGGGGTCGATGAGCTGGCACGGGTGGTGGTAGCACGCGTCGGCGGCGAGCACCGCGCCGCCGTGCGGGGAGGGGATCATGCGCCGGCCGAGCACCGGGCGCAGCAGCACGTTACTGTCTTCGTCGTCGTCGCCGGCGAGGGGAGGAGGGTGTACCCGTGCTGCGACTGGAACGCGACGCAAGGCACGGTGGCTGGCTCCGCCGCCGGGAACACGACGATACGCGGCGACGACATTGCTCGGACGGGACGGTCCTCGTGCTCGTCTTCCTCCTCCTTCGGGTCGTCACCGAATCGCTCCTCCGGCGGCGCCGCCACCCGCCGCGACGGTGAAGAGGTCGACGACCACGATCTGCTGTGCGGATAAGGGCGCGGGCATCGGCGGCGTCGGTCCGGGGACGGCGCCGGGAGCGCGAAGTAGCCGCCGCCGTCGTAGGTCATCGGCAGCGAGAAGCTGCAGACGAAGCTGCTGAGCTTGTCGGCGATCTTGTCGGTGAGCTTGGAGACGAGGCTGGCGGCGGCCATGGTGTTGCTGAACGTCGCGGCCCAACACGACATCTATCAGTCGATCGGCATATGCCAAGCACGGTAACGCGCTTAAGTAGATCTCGTTTTGAAGTACTAGTATGCAACAGGATTGTTATAGATAACAAAACGGATTCTAACTGCTCTATCCTGGAAGAAACCGAATCGAACCCCGCGTGGACACATATATGTGGATGGATGTCGAACGAGAACGATACGGAAGGAATTATTCGTTTGAATCTAAATAAAACCCTGCGGTTAAACACAGCCACTATATATATCTCCAACAAATGCATGCGTATACACTAGCTTCTTTGCCAAGCATATATTCCCTCTCCCTTCGTCACCCGGACCTCTCGGTCAGATTTTTCCATCTGATCGGTTGTAAGCAAATCAGCTGAAATTTTATGAACTCTGCTGCCGGCCGATGAAGTACAAGTGAGAATGCTCTCATTTTCTTAAGCGGAGCACAGGTAGAAGAATCACAGGGACATGCCATCCGCAGCTTAAGCTCCTCCGTGTGCAATACAAGTCTTGTTTGGCACAATTCAAACCCTAAGATCTATACTAGACTTTAGCAAATTTAAGTTAAAATAAATTGTGCTTTAGATTTTCATTTTTAACTAAAATGAGACCAAAATGATTCAACTATAATTATCCATAATTCTAAATCCATATATTTCTAGAGTTATGTGTGACGGTATGAGTAAGCCTAAAAACTCATACACGACGCTCTTAATAATCTTTACTTTTAATAAATTCGATGGAAACGTTCATACCGTACGCCCGTATGTCCCGAACCAATGGCATTCGAGTCCTAATCGTTCTTTCTTTGTTATTATTCCGTTTCAAATGATTGTTGTGGGCTTTTTCTTTTTTTTCTTTTCTGTTGGTTGCCAAGAAGTTGTTGGGCCAGTCCTATTGCTTTAGGGGCTTTTTCATTTTTTCCAAGCGGCCAACCATGCTTGGTGGCCTTTTTCTCTTTGCGCTTCTGCAGTTCTACTGGTTCAACGACGTCTCAGTGCTATCCGGCCAGGTGATCAATCTGTGTTCATACTAATAAATAACGATATTCATATAGACTTCAATCAATGCTTTATTTATTCAATGACTTAGTGCAAAGAGGCTAGACATCTGTCGTGAATGATTGGACATATTTCACATGCAGTCCATTGGTAATCCAAGTACACATGGATGACTCATCATCCCTTCCTACATAGTCTTATTTTTTCATGATTATGTGTCTGCACGTTCCACTAGAACAAATTAATATCCAAATTGTAGTTGTCTGATATTATACGCTACGTTCAATTTAATTTGATTTTATAAAAAAATATAAGTATATGAGTTGCTTTAAATATCCGTAGCAATGCACAGATACTCATCTAGTTATCCATAATTCTAAATAAAGGCTGGCGGCGGCCATATGGTGTTGGTGAACGTCGCGGCCCGACACGACATCTATCTATCTATCTATCTCCCGTTGGCATATACGAAACACGTACGGTAAAGCGGTCAAGTAGATCTCGTTTTGCAGTACGTAACAGGAAATTAATGCCATAATAAAAATTAATGCAGAAAATGGACTCGAGGTCAATGATAAAATTTGTGGGCTTCAAGTGAATGATCAAATTTCCACAGGAAATGGAGTTAGCCCAATTGAAGACTCGTGGGCCTTGCACCATAAATGGGCTTAGTACATAAAATCACTGAAAAAGGAAATGGACCAAATTTACGTTTCTTGGACCAAATCACAGAAAAATGGAAATGGACTAAATTTCTTTAACCCATTGGATCTTCATATTGTATGCCATATTATTAAGCTGGCCTGGTCAAGGGTCTGCTTTGTCTGGGCCTATTGGATCCTCAGCTTTGGCCCATGTAAGAAAGCATGCCGATCCATTATTTGTGACGCATGTTCGTCACCAAGAAGTATGACATGTAAGCATGTCACGCTGGATGCCTAGGTTGCAATCTATGACGTCCTCTAAATGATTTTTGACGCGCTCTATCCGTCATAAATCTGTGACGCAATATGTTCGTCACAGATTTTTTTTATGACGCAATCGTATAAAAACGTCATAACATTTCAGTAGTGACGTACTTTCTATGACAAAGGGTACTTCGTCCCGGGTTTGTCATTAAACATTTTCTGTGACGTACTTTGAACCTTCTATGACCAAATTCTTAAGTCACAGAAGGCCTGGTTTCTTGCAGTAAATGGAGATTGCAACAATACTTGTCGTGTTTTAAACGGACTCTGCTCTATCCTCGAAGAAACGGAATCCAACTGTATTTCCGCATGGTAACGGAACGAGTTATTGACTGAAGCTAAATAGAAATCCTGCGCTTAAACAGAGCCAGTATATTATCTCCAAAAAATGTGTACTAGCTTCTTTACCATGCATAATATTCTCTCTCCCGTCGTAACCAGGACCTTGGTCAAATTTTTACGGTTGATCTGAAATTTATGAATGCTTCTTTTTCTAGTTGAAAGAAGATTTATATTAATATGCACATCATGTTACAAAGTTCTTTAAAATACAAAGGAATTACAACCAAATTCACGCGAGCACATGTAGAAGAATATTTAGAGCTATGTGTGACGGATATGAGTAAGTCCAAAAACTCCTCCAATTGGACTAATATATCAAGGCAAATTTTACGGTAAAAAAACATATTATATGTCCTTGTTCTGATATCTCTTGCATAATGACCTGACAATGCTTTTAAAAAGATCAAATAAATTCTTTTCTCGTGCACATCTAGATCCTCTCACTCATGAACTGTAGCATTCTTGTTCTTGTTTTATTTGTCCCTCGTTATCATTTTCTGATTTACCAGCTGAATTGTTGCATTGCATAGGCCGATGAACATTCTCTTATAGAGAAATGTTATCTCTTTGGTACCTATGTGTTCCCTAGTGACTCAAATATCCCTTGCCCATGTTAGTAGTTATCTCTTTGGACCTACCAATTAATTTGAAGGGGCTTGTGCCCCCCCCCCCCCACACACTACTTGATGGGGGCCATGAATACAAAGGAAGAGAGAGAGAGAGAGAGAGAGAGAGAGTGAGAGAGTGAGAGAGAGAGAGAGAGAGAGAGATGAGGGAGATCAATAGAGATAAGTGAATAAATGAACAAGAAGAGATAAATAAGCACGAATAAAGGATTGTAGGAAGAAGTGAGCTCTTTCATAAAAACGAAACAAGTCCTTTGTTCTACTAGGATACCATTAAGTTCAACTAGATTATATTAATCATAAAAATATTGTTAACGTATATGCAACTGGAAACATATAGACTTGTGGAGTAGCTAGTTCACATGACAACAAAACCTTTTATTTTTTATCATTGTATGCCCCCTAAGCGCTTGATTATAAATTTTATTTTCTTTAAAAAATATTTTTAGGATGTTTATGATATTTAAGAAATAGAAACAAACATATTTATTAATAATTATTCTTTCTAGCTAGAATTTTGAATCTCTTCTTGCAGCCAGCCTTTGCCCTATTAAAGTCCAAGTTTAAGGTAGTTTTTTTGAAATTAAGTAGAGTCCTCCCACGTGGAAAAGAAATTCCAAGAGTCCACATAAAGTCCATAATTTCCATTTTTGAAATATACCCACGTGAGTTCAAAAAAAAAAAAACACTGTCCCCTCCCCGCGTAACTTCCAATCCTAAACACGGCGCCGCGCCTCTGCCAAGAACACCAGAAAACATTCAAGTGTAATTCTCAATGGAGTTTTTGATTCATATACGTGCATAGCATGAGATAGAGGGTAAAATGTATCTAGGCCTCTGAGGTGAAGCTCGTTCACCTCCTGAAACTTCCCCTTCTATCATGTTACGCTTACCTCAAACATTTTTACCCTCTATCTCATGCCATGCTTCACACACGATATCGCCGATTCTTTCATCAATGCTCGGGAATCCCTCAAATGTGTATGTCACGGTCCTCTCGTCGCTTCAGTATATTTTTTCTTCTTGGTTGAATACACCATATTTTATTATACCCGGGAGCAGCAATAGCGTGCCACCATGTTTGGTTGCAGTTGTCATCAACTCTGGCAGAATGAGAAAAGACGATCCACCTGCTGCGCCTTTCATTGGCATTTTAACCCTTCACTGGCTCGTTATATATAGCCCGAAAAGGAAAGTGCATCCCTTTGCATAGTAGTTCTTGGGTGTAGCAGTTGGACTGTGTTGATCAAAGAAAAGAGGGTAGCTGGGCTGCGCATGGGAGAAAAAAGAAAACTGCTAAAGTCACATGATAAGCTGTGTTGTGCATACGGAAGAAGCAGCTTACCACAAGGAACAATGTTATCAATCATTGTTAATAAAAACCAAGATTGATGGATTATGACGTTACAGTTTTACCAAAAGTCATGCTTTGAATATAATGAAGCAATCATGCTTTTTAATAATATGAACCAACATGCATGTATTCTAGTTTGAATATAATAATATAAATATCTTTAGATCCTATCAGAAAATTTAGTATAGCAATTAGTTTCCGTCAAGTATTTGGGTAGATTTTGTCAGTATGTAACTATGTATCCGTTTTTGGTTCAAATACTACTACAAAAAAGTTTTAAATTATCCATTACAGATTGTTTTTGGTATACATAAAAAATAAAGGACCAACAAGAGTGAAAATATTTGTACATTTAACGTTTGCCGTTGTCAATTTGAAAATTCTTGCTAAGTCGCCCACAGAATCGGTGGGCCTTGGTAAAATTATCACGTCTCACTAGACTTCATTAAAAATGCTCACAAACCGTTGCACCCACATGTAGACCTCCGGAACACAGGATTTCAAAAACATATAAAAAACAAGAGTTGAGTTCGATACCAAATGCAATTCTACAGGAATTGAAAACTACATGAAAGTTTGCTAGCAAGTGTTTCATTCCAACATAGAAAAGAATACGTGAATTGAAGAGAGAGATCGACTCATAGGAATTTAACAAAAGGTTGGATCACTTGCTTATTTTCCTCCAAAACTTGCATAGAGGAAAATATTCTAGAGGAATTTTAAAGGATTTGATATGATTCAATCCTACATTCTAAAGGCTATCACAACAATTTTTCTATAGGGATTGAATCCTATAAAAATCCTATACTTTTCTGCCATTCCAAAGAAGGCCTAAAATACCCAATAATATTTTTAGGACAAAATTACCCTTATGTCTTTTTCTTCCGCTCTCTCCAGCTATGACGTCCATCTTCTTCCTATCTCCAGCAGTCATGCACTCATGCTCGCCGCCGCCTTCTGTTAGCCCAACCGCCGCAATCGGCATCCAGCTCACACCTGCCTGCTGCACACTCGTCCGTCCACATCTTTGCGTGCTCGGTCTATCCTCACTTACACTTACGCGTGTCTGGTCTGTTCATGACGTCCCTCGTTTGACCCGCCCATCTGTGGGCCTCCTCGCCCAATAGGATGAGCTTCGAGCTTGGACAACACAATGAAGGTGGATTATGAAAAAAATATTAAAACATCGAGGGTAATTTTGTCCAAAAGCCTTAATATAGTAAATTTACCATGGGTATCTCAATTTCATGTACTCCCATTGTCTCAAAATGTAAGGACTCGAGAGATTCAAATTTTCCTCACAATGTAAGCATTCCTAGAGATAAGACAAAATCTCATAGGTTAGTAAGTGATGAATTGAGGACGTAGTGTAAAATGAGGGCATATATGACTTTTCGTGTAACATCCTGTCACGGGGTTTAATAGGATTGATAGAATACTCATATCAACAAGTTGCAACTTCTTTTCCGGAAGCTCATCCGTAAAGAATTACGAGGTTAAGCGTGTTTGGCTTAGAGCAATTTAGGGAGTGACCGACCAGGAAAGTCTTTACGGGTGTGCACTAGTGAGGACAAAAGTACGCGAGAAAGACTAGTGTTGATCGGTGAGTGAAGTCTTGAGGGCCTATTAAGTCAGTCGAGTGTAAGCGGGCCCGACCGGAGTGGCGGGACGTGACGGATGGTATCGAGCCGACTCTCGCGGTTTCACGGACGCATGTGTTGCACGTGTGCGAGGCATGATGTGCATGGCTGCTGTGGGTCGGAGTGGTCACACAACATGGCACATGTGCTTGGTAGTGGACACATGAACGTGGCTAAGAGAGGAAGTTTCGGCTTGCGGTTAATCGACGAGGACGTCGATCTTCTAAGGGGTGAGAGTGTAACATCTTGTCCTAGGGCTTAATAGAGTTGATAGAATACTCATGTCAACAAGTTGCAACTTCTTTTTCGGAAGCTCGTCTCTAAAGAACTGCGAGGTTAAGCGTGCTTGGCTCGGAGCAATTTAGGGATAGGTTATCGACAGGAAAGTCTTTCCGGGTGTATCGGTGAGGACAAAAGTGCGCAGAAAAGACTAGTGTTGATATGTGAGGGAAGTCTTGAGGGTCTATTAAGGCTGTCGAGTGTAAGCGGACCCGGTCTAGAGTGACAGGACGTTACATTTTGGACTAATTTTACATTGGAATCCTATGAATGCTTACTTATGGTGTGTTTGGTACAACTTATGTATCAGCTTATGAGGCGGCTTATATTACCATAAGACATAAGTCTGTACCAAATAGGTTGTAGTCATAAGAAGCTTATTATCAAGGATAAAGTTCGTTTTACTCCCTCCAAATATGATCAAGTCCATATAACTCCAAAACTATCATTTGGTTTGTTTTACCCCTTCAATTACATAAAACAGTTCATTTTACACCTTTTATCGGTATTTTAATCCTAAATTACTTATATGGATTGAAATTAAGTTGGGATTTCTCATACAATCTCGCACCTAGATTGTACAATGTGACAAAGTAGTGAACGGGTCATATAACACATCCTTGTCTCGAGTTTTTCTACGCATCCCACTTTCTCCGCACCGACACGACAACATGGTGAGAGATACAATTAGACTATAGTATGGTGGACGAGGTCGATGCCATCGCAATGATCAAGATTCAACACGGGAGTGTGGATGCATCATCGGTGAGCGCGAGCTCCCGGTGGTCTAGTGTCTTGAAAACACCTATGGAAAAGGAGAAGGTGAGAGGGCACACTTTATTATCGAGATATAGATGATGTTATATGTCACGTTGGTTACCTAGTCATATCGACAACACATGTGTCGGTTGGTATAACAATTTTAACTTAATCCTTGTTACAACAATAAATTGGGATTAAAATACCAATAAAAGGTATATAATGAACTCTTTTATTGAATTGTGGAGGTAAAACAACCAAACAATAGTTTAGGGGTTATCCGAACTTTGGTCATATTTAGAGAGAGTAAAGTGGACTTTATCCTATTATCAAACATACCAGTAAATAACTTTCTCTTTTGTACTTAGAGAGCAAAAGCAACCAAATCCAGCTTATACACTCATTTTACAGTCAAAGCATGTTTGATAAGCTAATGTCAAACGGTTTGACTTCTTATGAACTTATAAGCTAAATAAGCTACATCAGCTATTTCGACGTATAAACTAGTAAAACATAAGCAGTAAGTTCTACTACCTCTGTCCCATTAAAAGTGTCGTTTTTGACTTTTCAGATTTCACGTTTGACCGCTTGTTTTATTTAAAAATTTTATAAAAATACAAAAATAAATACATTATTATTAAAGTGTCACTAATGATAAATTATGTTAGAAAGAAATATATAGTATTTACAAAAATTTTGTGAATAAGATGAACGGTCAAAGAACGATATTAAAAGTCTAAAACGACACTTTCAATAGAACGGAGGGAGTATCAAACACATTCTTAAAGAAATTTTCGCAACTTGAGAGCCCGACACACAGCCCCAATTGTCATTCACAGACCTTCCGATTTCGAACAGACAGATTCCCGTCGTCGAGCGGCGGTGGGAGTCACCACCGGCAGCTGTGCTCAGGCGACGGACTCGCTCGGCCCAGATGCTGCCGAGGCGCCTCCTCCTCGCCGGGCTCCTGCTGCGCTCAGCCTCTAGCGCTTCCGCCATTCATTCAACGCCAAAGGTGAGGACTTCATCGCTACCACATCTCTGAGTTTTTTATCCAATTGTGAACACACCTTCGTTATGTCCGTCATTGCTTTTTGCGAAGGGTTCGCTGACTGCCGTTAAATGAAAGGGTGAACAAATTGAGCACATTATTCGTTCAGATCTGTAGTTTGGAGAAAACTAAAATGGCTGAATCTTAACCTGCCAAAAAGGCTACAGTCACCTTGTCTTCCTGCAGGTATTGTTGTTGTAAACTTGTAATTGACCGTCTTAGGTGAGAATTCGAGTTTAGTTGCTGATGTTTGACTCATTTGTTAGGATATGCATTTTAGCTACCGCTTGCAGCCCACATTTGTTTTGCTGCTAGTACGTTGACTTCCCAGTGACAACTAAATAGTTTACTAGAAAGCTTATATGACTTCATAATTTGAAAAAAAAGTCGAAATTTCAGAGCTCTTATAATAAGAATAATATTCAGTTTTGTGACAAAGATTAGCTACTAGAAGAGTGAGTCCATCCCCATTCACATTGCTATTGACATGAGATTGGTTTTGATTACATTTCCCTTCAATTACTCATTCAATTCAATTCCACTATATCTATATTGACATGACCTTGTTCGCTTCTTTCCTCACAGAATGTATGCTATTTGGACAGACTCATGTGGAGTTCATGTTATTTTCACAGCACAAGTGATCAGACTTCCAGAAAAGCAGAGTCGAGAGCTAAGGTAGATTTTGTTTCGTGCTACTTCTATTGTGTTCTTCTCAGGCACAAGCAGCGTCGAGAGCACATAGCAGTCAGACAACTGGATATTTTTCCTACTTAATACTCTGTATTGAATTATTATTTTTTACTTTTATAAATGTATAATTCCTCCTCAGTGCTTTGTACTCAAGTATTTTTTCTTTTATAAATATATAACTAATAGGGACGCCTCCCCCTGTTCTCTCTCTCTCTCTGTCTAAACTGAATATTTATTGTACCCGTATACTAATGTCAGTGTCACTCTTGTTCCAACGAAGTAAAGCTTGGGCTCAGCTTTGGAATCGACTAAAAATACAGTAGATGTACATTTTGTATAATTCTGATCTTATGAAATCATTCTTTTTTCTGTGTAGTAGGAGCTGCTAGACCCCTTTGCACAGATTAAAGATCAAGTTTTTGAAGTCACAAATCGATTGCGCTCGATGGTGATTGCTGAGGTGCAAGGTCTAACTGTAATCTTATTTTGAATTGTACTGTATAAAAGAGCAATACTTCCACCACCATTTGCTCTATTATAATGTAATTAGTATATTTTCAGTTTTCCTCTATCATAATACTCCGAGTGAACTAGTCAGTGCATGAAACTCAATAGATGAATAATGACAGGTGCCTGAACTGACATCAGCAGCGGGATACTACTTCAGAGCTGGAGCTGAAGGGAAAAGAACATGCCCTACTGTAAGACCAGACTATGCAGTATTTTGTGCACATAAGTATACATGGTGTACTTGTTCCATCTCATAATTGTAAGTTCTTGAATATTGATGTTTCAGGTTCTACTATTGATGGCTTCTGCTATTGGCATGGACACGACTGGCCCAAACATTAACTTGAAGAATGAGCATTGTGCAAGAGTGATGCGTGTTGCTGAGATAACTGAAATGATTCATGTAAATATCAGATCTGTCAAATTTCTTTCGACTTCCTAAAATTTCCAGAACTCTTTATTTCAACGGCTTTTCTTTGCCATTGCATCTTAGATATCAAGCCTTATACATGATGATGTCTTGGATGATGCTGAGACTAGGCGTGGCATGGACTCGTTGAACTTTGCAATGGGAAAGAAGGTAATATAATTTTCCTATAATAGCTAATCTCATTCATTTAGGAAGGTAAATACTTCACTTTTGATATTTCAAAACAGTTAATTGGAAAGGGAAAATGGGAAATCGAAAGGAGATGATAGCTGAATTATTATATGAAACAGTAAAAGGGTCTATTCTGTAGTGGTAAAGCTTAGCACCTCCCAGGTGCAGGTTCAGTGGGGGCGAATTTCTGAGTTGGGTTAAAAAGTCCCCTCTCCTCTCCACACGCCAAAGCACAGGTTAAGGCCCGGCCCAGCTGCAGCAATGGTGCGTGGCACCGGCCCAACACTTACATGGGACTATGTGGCCCTTGTGTAAGGGTGGGAGAGGGGTTCGGGGGTTTTCCCGGTCTGTGTGAGAAAGTTTTCTTAATGCAATGCCGCGGGGGTGATCTTACCCCTTGCAGGTTGAGTTTTTTTTTATTATATGAAACAATCAGATAACCTTGTGAGAATTCAGTTGGTTTCTGTTTGTTAGCTGCCCGTTGGGGTCTATCTATTTCATTGTTCTTAGCAACCAAAGTGCCCAATGTCTTTATATGTGCAAGTAAACCAAGTTTTCTGTTTCATACATTTGAAAATAAGTACTGAAATATATATCAGACTTCTGATTTATGTGTGTATGCCATTCTAAGAATAAAAGGTTATGAATGCATGCCTCTGTTCTCATGGGCCTGCAACGAGTTGTATCCGTGTGATCAAATAGAAGGTTGTACGGATAGCATTGCTTTTGTTTGGTGCATTCATATTGTTAGTATGGATAATGCCCTTCTAGAAATTATGTGCAGTAATGAAGTCATGCTGTATACTTTACAAATTATATCTAGCTTCATATCAACAGTATTTTGGAACAAGCATTAAAGCTGATGCTACCTTGCAGCTTGCAGTATTGGCGGGTGATTTTCTCTTTTCCAGGGCATTTGCCGCTGCCGCATCTCTTGACAATACTGAGGTGTCTTTTTACCTTTTTTTTTGTTATGCCATCTCTATCTCTTTTCCCAATTTGTTGGCAATGTTTGCAGCTATAAAGTGAACTATGAGTTGTGGTTGTAAAAGAAAAACACAAATAATTCCTTATAAAGATTCGTAAAGACAAAAGAACATAAATAGTTTATTCTTGTGATGTGTGCTGACTCTGCATCTTCATCTAGTTGTTTCAACGCCACTTTTATCAATTCCTTTTCCAGCCAGTACACTTTACAGGTAGATAACATCAATATTCAATATTCTTACTTAATTTATCCTATATTTTCTGCTGCAGATTCTATCATTACTAGCAACTGCTATAAATAACCTTGTCACTGGTGAACTTATGCAGATGTCAATAACTTCAGCTCAACGCCGCAGGTAGATACCCCCATTTCATTTTTCTCATTGTCTTGTATCAATCTATTCCTGAAGTTTAGGGCTCTTAGTGTTGAAAGGTATCAACTTGCTATGAAGAGCGTGATATCGGGTACTTGCGTGGAGGTATGAGATTAGTGCCATAGAGCATATTCCCATGTTCGGTAGTTCTTCATATTTGTGGTTGTGATCTATGTGTAGTCATCAGTTTCAACTGGTCGCAATGTAATGGAAATGTTGTGATAATTGATATTACTATTTATCAACAGTCATCACAACCAAAAAGACCCGTTGCAATATTTATTCTTAATTTGACCCTTATTCTTGAATGCAAATCCAGCATGGATTATTATTTGCAGAAAACATACTACAAGACAGCTTCATTGATTTCAAACAGCTGCAAAGCTATTGCAGTTCTTGCTGGGCAAACGTCAGAAGTACAAGGGCTTGCTTACCAGTATGGCAGACACCTGGTGCGTTGTATTTTTTGCTTCACCAGAATATGTTGTGTTTCTTGCTAGCATAGGGGAACAGCTGCTAAAATGACTCACACTTGACGTCTGTCAGGGCATAGCATATCAGTTGATCGATGATATCCTTGATTTCACAGGCACATCAGCTTCACTAGGCAAAGCCTCTTTGTCTGATATCCGTCAAGTAATATTAATATCATTACTCAATATTTTTGTCATAATGTCCTTCTCAGATTTACATATGCAAGTAACGATATGTTGTAATATGAATAGGGCATCGTGACGGCTCCCATATTGTTTGCAATGGAAGAGTTCCCCCAACTTCATGAGATTGTTGAACTGGGATTCCATGACCCATCCAATGTTGATATGGTTCGTAATAAAATAGTACTTCCTCATCTTCCCACTAATGTACTCATTATATCTGAGGAGTAAAATGTTCATTACTTATCTAGTGTGGTCTCAGAAGTGCTTATTTAATACTTGTAGGTCCTCAAATGCCTTTCAAAAAGTCAGGGTATCGAGAGAACAAGATTACTTGCTGCTGAACATGCAAAGCTGGCAGCAGATGCAATTGACACTCTTCCTGAGAGCAATGATGAAGTCGTGCTTCACTCTAGACAGGCACTCAAAGATCTTACTCAGAAGTTCATGAGGCGAACGAAGTGAACTCTTGAATCAATTAGTTAAATATGCAAGCAGGCGGAGGAATTATTGTCAATACACCATGCATGCTGTTATTCCGAAAAAGAAAAGTTTTATCTGGGAAAGTAGCAAAAGTGTTTGATAATCCTTCAAGATATTGACATATCATTCAATTTGATTTTTTTGGTGCATAAAGTACAAAAGAGAACAAGAGAACTGCTTCCGAAAACCAATGCTATTATTTTGCCACTTGTAGTCTAAAGAGTGATCTGACAATTGTTTATGACTTTGAATAGGATGAAATGGCTCCAAATCTTGTAAAACTACGAAGCTATCTGTGCAGCATCTTTTTGGTGACGTTTGAATCCTTTGCCACGGCTATCTGTGCAGTTGAGGTGCCCTGTTCAATCCTTTTCCACGCAGAAACATGTCTGCAGCATAAGCCATCAGTAATCAAATGCATATGCTGCAAACTCAGATTAGAAATAGCGAAAGCTGGTTTGTAGCTGCACAAACAGCAACTCCGAAATGGAAATGACATGCAGGCAGTGAAGAGCATCTCGTGGAGCAGCGTTGTAGTTTTCTGAGTCTTTGCGTACCAAGATTAAAATCTTGTGTAAACGGACGTAAATTTGTGCCTAAATTACATTCAATAGGCGAAAACCTCACCTCCTCTTCATTCTAGCGGGACTCTAGGACATGGATGAACGAGAGCGGGAAAAAACGGAAATGCTGAATCAATAGTTTAATTTGCAGGCACCATGTTTCAACGATATCCAAGTAACAGTTGTTCAGGAGCAGCAGAAAGCTCATTCTATCGTATGTCTCGTTTAGCATATGCAGTGATAAGACTGGCAGAAAAAACCTACTAAGGGTGTGTTCGTTTCCTGAGGTCTAAATTTTAGAGCTGTCACATAAAAAAGAATCTTATTATTTAAGAGTATTAAATAAAGTTTAATTATAAAACAAATTACAGGCCCCTAGACTAATTTACGAGACGAATCTAATGAGGTTAATTAAGTCGTGATTAGAAGACGGTTACTGTAGTATCACTTTAGCAAAATATAGATTAATTAAGCTCATTATATTCATCTCGAAAATTAACACTAATCTGTCAATAGGGTTTTGTCATTAAATTGACCGAAATATTCATAAATAATAAGATTCTCTTTGATGTGACAGTGCTAAATTTTAGAGGGGAGGAAACGAACACACTCTAAACGGCAATACAGTCACAATACAGAATAGACCATACGTGCAAAAGACCAAAACAAACAGAGGACAGGAACTACTGCACCAATGCACATTCGAAATCCAAAACACTGATAAGAGACTTGAACCACTTCAGCACTCTCCACATCAGTGTAAAACTGACAGCCTGAAGATCACAGCTGAGAATAGTACTAATCGATGTCAGTATAGAATCTTGTGTCTTCACAGGTCACTTTGCTCAAGTCGGGGCCAGGGGCCTCAACAGGGGACGAGTGGGGAGAGTAATCCTGCCAATAGTTGCCGTAGGAACCATCATCCATCCCTGGCTGGCCAAGCAAATCCAGATACTCGGACATAATATCTCAACCTCACAAAGTGCTTTCATCAAAAGACATGCATCCAAGACAACTTCCTGTATGTTTGAAACTTGGCAAGATCTTACCACCGAACCAAAACACCAGCCTTGCTTTTCAAAATGGATATATCCAAAGCCTTCGATCATTCAGTCTCCTAGGAGTATCTGTTTGAATTACTGCAGTACAGAGGTTTCTCACCAAGATGGTGCGACTGGTTGGCACTCACCTTCTCATCTTCATCTTCTTCCATCCTACTCAATGGAGTGCCCGGCCCAAACAAAAAGCACAAACGAGTCAATGTTGTCTGTGTCAAGGGGCTTGGGTCCGTTTCCATTGTGGCAAGTGGTCTGCTATCTGAGATTATAAGGCATTATTATTACCATCAGTGAGAAACAAAAAAATGGGCGAAAGATCCGATATTCTCACGAAGAGCGTTGGACGCAAAAGCAACATATGCTAAACGAATACTATGGAGGTGTTCGTTTTCTGGTGCTAAAGTGTTAAAGTGTGCTAATGGACTAAAATTTAGCACATATGAAACGAATGAGTATGCTAAAGGGTGCTAAACTTTAGCACCAAGTGTTAAAATGTGGTAAAAAAAACTTTAGCACCAAACTTGGTGCTAAAATGTGCTAAAGTCACACGCTTTCTACTTAGGACACTACCTACCCTTTTCTTTCTCTCTCCTCCGAGTGGGATAGAAGCATTAATTAGGGGTAATAGGGTCATTTTGTAGGGAATGAACTAAACTTTAACACTAGAACCGAACACCTTAGTGCTAAACTTTAGCACAACTAAACTTTTAGGAGCTAAAATTTTAGCACAGAGGAAACAAACAGCCCCATAGTTTGAGTTCGCGGGGACCCGAGCCCTCCCCGCCTATCCACCGACACGTGTAGACGGCGTTAGTCTCCCATCCGCGTGCAGGGCATGAGCGCGGCTCTCGCAAGCTGGTCCCCGCTTCTATCCTTCCTGTTCACGTGGTGGGACCCACTCTATTTTTCTCTCTCGCTTCACTGACCCGTCCCTATCTTCTTCTGCTTTTTGGATTCTCTCCCATCTCCAGTGCAGCAGTGCGGTCGCCGGCACTCTCCTCGGGCGTCCTCCCGGTGTGCCATCCCGGGCCCTCCTCTAGCGGCCGGTGATGAGGCACACGAGCCGCGGCGGCACTTTCGACCCGGCGCGGCGCTGGACCAGCCGAAGCAGGGCCGCCTCCCTGCACTCCCCCAAATGCGCTTTTGCCGCGGTCGGTGACGAGGCACCCAAGCCGCAGTGGCGCAACCGTCGGGGAGAGGGAGAGACGGGGATGGGTGTGGCGGCACGCGATAGGAGAGTGCGGTGAGGGGCGGCGCATGGAGGAGACGAGCGGTGGGAAATTACGGATCAGACGTCGTCTGCACGAATCTTGATGACGTTGGAGGCACGAGACGTCGTGGGCTCAAAATGCGCTCTCTATGCTAAAACTGGACTATGTATATGTGAATCAATCATCAATTCAGCCCTAGAATATCACCCTACCACAATCTTGTAGGGAACAATTTTTTTTCGAGCAGGTGTAGCAAACAAATTGGAACAGAAGTATACCTAACTTCGCCACCGGCGGCGGGGCAACTTCGTCGGGTGAGGGTTTGCAGCCGCACGGCGGGGGAGGAATGGAGAGGCGCGGTTCCTTCTGGTTTCTTGGTCCGTAGTGCAGGCCTTTTATTGGCCTTACGGCCCAAACATGCGGTTACATGGGCTCAAACATGCGGTTAAAGGCCCAAACATGCCTTTTAGTGCCCTTGAAATGAAGTGTTCTGTAGGATCTTCATTAGTCACGTGACGAAAAGGTAGACGCCTCACACCAACTACACCATACAACTCGTGCGGTATTTGAGCGGTACTACGTTTAAACAATGTACATTTTTTGATAGCTGGATCTCTGAACAGTTTGAGGGGTTTTTGTTTGGTTATCTTGCACAACATGACTGGATCATACTGTCAAAACTGGAACTCACAGTCACACTCGCTGTTATTACATGAATAAGTTACTCCATCCGTCTACAGATATAAGGCTTTATGTAAAGTTGTAAACTAGTAGGGTTAATAGTTATCGTCAGGTTTTTGCACGTATATTAGGATCAAAAGTCACACACATTTGATAAACCAAACTAAAAGTATAATATAAGTGATAAAACCTCCTACAAATCTGCAGATTTATCCAGACTACTTGATATATATTTATGTCTTAATATTGCACTGAAAGCCACCACAAACCACAACAAACGCAAGAAAGATCATCCAGCAATACGAAAGACGTCTTGGCAATATATTCAGCAACACCAGAACATGTCTTTTCTAACCAAAAGGCCACTACCACGAGCGCACCACGAGTGAAGTAAGGAGCGTGTCATTTGTACAACAAAAGAAAGCCAGCATGCATCCCAATTATACGGCACAGGGTAGATTACAGAAAATCGTCGTAATCACGGGTGTCGTTATGGAATCTTGGGCCATCACAGATCATGTTGTACGCCCCAGGCCAGGGTTCATCAGGGGACGAGCAGTCACATTCCCAGTAGTTGCCTTCATAAGAACCATCGTTGTCCATCGCTGCTTCGGCACGCATAGATTCAACCTCAGTTAGCCACAGATCATGCATAGTGCACCCTTCATCTTCGCCTTCGTTCAATCCAATGACATCAAGATCTGGGCATGGAACATAGGTCCTTTCTCCAGGTAGCCTGATCTGTTTGAGCCTCGCGCAGCGAGCTCGGAGTTCATTGTTGACATCAACATGGTAGCATTCAGCGATGTCAAGGAACTCAAGATAAGGGCAGCCCTCCAGGATAGCATAGACCCCTTTGTTTGTCAGGCTGTCACCTCCCATTTGAAGAAGACGTAGCTCGTGCAAGCTTTCTGCAATGGCAAATGCATGCTTGTTTTGCCTTGCCTCCCAAGCCTCATCAGATTCCTCAGGCTCCACGTATTCATCCTCATCATTTTGACGATTTTCCATTGCTATCTCACGCATTATCTGATCACAATCAAACCACTGCATATGGATTCTCAGACGCTTCAGCTGTGGGCATGCACTGCCTATGTATCTGAATAGTTCGGCTGGCATTTTATGATGTGAGCACTCTATTTCCTGTAAAAGTGGGCATTTAGCTGCAAACCTAGCCAATGATTCACTCCAAATATATGTGCATCCGATGAGTCGAATGCTCTTCAATGAACTGGTCCTGCAGATTTAAGCAGACAAAGAGGCAATAATATGGCATCAATATCATGCAGCTATACTTTTCGCACAAATACCTATGTTGTAACACATAAAGCCTAGTAACCGAAATAAGAACGTTGCCCATTTTCTCACTTTGTACTGAGCAACTTGTTTTCGTTGATTTAAAGTCCAATAAGTGAATCTAAAAATTTCTCCCTAACACTGCAGACATTTGTGCTATATTTCCATCAAATGTTATTAACTAAGCGATACAGTCTACCAGTCAATCTAAGTCCCATGCAATCAATGGGTTACAAACTCAATTAGAGTATTGGTGCCTATATTAGGCTAATGTACTAGAGTAGTTCCTTCGAGAAACTGCAACAAATTAACTGATAAGGTTTGGTGGGATAACAATGGCTTATGTGATTCCTTGGAATATACACATAAAAGAGGTACATGTACACTACACTAAAAAGAAATTCCTTTCTTCCAGTGTTAATGAGTAGGGAACACAGGCATCGATTTTAGTTTTTCAGTGTGCAAAAGGTACCCTGATGAATATAAAGTCCAAATAATGAAACCACTTGGTGAGAAAAATGATCAGTGTTGTGCACAAACTTATTGCGATTGGGAAGGCAATACCTGCTCGCAATATAATCCAAAAGTTCACAAGTAACAAACTTCTGAGCCCAGAATGATTCCATCTGTCCCTCAGAACGATCGATAGCCACTTTTGCCATGGCACATAATGTATTCTCTCCCTTTGAGAAGACCAATTTGTGGCGTGTCATGTCCACAAAACACCAAAGTTCAGGTGTCTTAGCAGCGATCAACCATGATCGGCATACAAGGCCTGCTCCCATCAAGATCTCAATGGCCCCAAGCTTCATGAAGATTGAGGAGAGGGTGTCAAGTGGGAGTTCAGACCAATCTCTCTCAGGTGACTCTGCCAAGGAACTTGGGACCACATCCGTTGTGCAAAGTGGTACCTAAGAATGAGAACATCATCAGGGAAATTAAAATTGTGAGTAAAGAACTCGAAAAATTGTTGATGCATGCCACAGCATGGCACAGCACATGGCGTATTCAGGGAACAGTACCAATCTTCTATATTCATAAAAAAAAACTGCTGTATGAGGAGACCTACCTGATCATGAAGAGTCTTTCTTGGACTAGAAGCCATGTAGTCCAGCTCAGGCTCCACATTCTGCAGATGGAGAGATGGCATAACCTTGTCTGTTGCTGGTGGCAGCGTGAGAAACAAAGGATCAGCTGTAGTCCACTGTTGCTGATGGAGGCACAGCATAACATTATCCGCTGTTGGTGGTGGCATGAGAAGAAGAGAACTGGCCATGTTTTGTTGAACCATGTACTGCATTGATGTCATTTTGGGTAACTCCATACCGCTGCCCTTCAGTTCGTCCTTTGTCAACGGCAGTGGAGGCAGCAAAGAGCTAATTGTTTTACAATGTGGGACCATGGTCTGCATGAATGTCGGTGGTGGAAATTCCATAACTTCTCCTTTAAGCTTTTCCTGCATACTGATACCAACCAGAAAATCATACACTTCAGTCCTACTTAGTGCCACAGAGATATCATTCTTTTGCAGCATCCTACTCTTGACCTCCTCAGTGTGATGCCACCCACGCAACGTTAGCTCCTGGATGAACATCTCACAAGCCTTGGTGAATAACACCAGTGCCTCAGCTGCGATCCTTGTGACCTTCATGTCAGCCTTCATGATTTTCTTGATCCTTGCGAGGGGAAGATTGAGGTTCTTGAAATCACTTGTTTCTTCTATTTCAGCCATCTTACAAGACCAGAAGGCCCGAAGTTGTTGCTGCAGACGGTTGTGGCCAAGCTGCTGGTCTTGCTGAAATACCTTGTGCACATCAGAGAGTTGAGGCTGGATAGCTGGAGAGACTGGAGAAAACTCAGCACTAACTGATGGAGGTAAAGTTGTCAATGTTGCAGGTTGGCTTGTTCTTGCACCATATGCTGCCAGGGTACCCCAATTTATCAGACCTTCATTTTGCTCCTCCATGTTCAAGGTACACTTCATAACACAGTTGTTGCAGGACCTGCAACTTACAGAAATTAGCTCAGTTCACTAATTTGGATGTTTTTTCTTGAACACGCGGGAGAGCTGCGTATCATTTCATTAATAGTAGGAGAAAGAGAAGTACAAGCAGACACAACACCTCACACACAAATTCTACTAATTTGGATGTTAAATAGGTTATGGTGTTTGTAAACGTTACATGAGATTAGTAATTATCCATGAAGGAAGGTAAAGTCCACTTTGATTCAAGATATTAAACAAGAAAATATGCAAGAAGGCGAAAGCTAATCTTTCAACAGAGAACTAAAACATATCTCAAATCTCCACACTGTAATGAAAAGGTAATTGACAAACTTGACCTCTTCAGGAGTAAATGTTGTACGCCAAATTGTACAAAGAAACAAAAATAAATGAGGGGGATCACATTAAGGCATTTTTCACGCAGTTTGGAGTGGATTTGAATGAAAAATAAATTAATTATTTCCCCCTTCATCCGTCCCAATCCATATAGATTGAAGGGGATTTACCTCTATCCAAACAAGCCTGTAAGGATTGTATATGTGACCAGCTAGCAAAAGATGTTTCCAAATACACGATACGTCTTCCCCATGACTCACAATTTTGAAGATAAAATAAATTTACAAATAGCTGATCCAGCCTTTGAGAACCAATTAATTTACATTCTTATTGGTATTTACTCACTAACAAAACTATCTTATAATTCTTTTGATTCCGAAAACTCTTATCAAATTCAGAACTTCTACCAAAATAATGCAGAACTGTGATCATACAAACTTGAACATAATGCATCACATAACTTGCACAATATGTCAATATACAAGAAAACAACAACAACAAAGCCTTTTAATCATAGGGAAGTTGGGATAGGCTAGTCCAAAGGTTTTATCTTGGTTCGCCAAGCCTATTACAAGGGTACTCCTTTAGCAGGCTAAGGTTCGACTATGTTCAATCAACAAAATAGAGTTACAATACATCAATATTCGTGCTACAAATTTTAAATCTTATACATGAAAAATGACTGTATGTATCTATCGTATCTGTGAATAGCACACCGCTTTATCAATATGTGCACAACTAGGGTTTGCCTTTTCAGAAATCTTTCATGTTCCTAAAATATTCACGAAAACCAAATCTGGCCACCATTTTCCACCAAAAAGGTTTGACCTTTATAATCTACATGAAAATGCATGTTGCGTCATTTACTAATTGACTCCATCTGTTAATTAGAGGGCACAAATAAGAAAATTCGGCTCCAAAGAAAAATTCAGGTGGTCCATTCAGAGACAATATTCAGTGTTACCGCAAAATTCCTATTTCTTTTTCTTTTCTTTACTTTGGCTCGGATCAAAATTCAATTGACAGCAAAACAAATTTGTCCCTTTGCATCCCCTCAACCCCTTCCATTAATTTGGCTGTTGCCTCTCTCATTTGGCGCGCCAATCAGGACAAGAATTCCAGGGCACGGCAATTTCACCACACACTTTCACAAGGCAGACCAAGAACCTTCCCCCTACTCCCCCAAAAGAAAACCCCAATCCGATGGGACCAGAAGCCCAACCGGCAAGCCCGACGCCACAATCACACCCGCAGATAGCACTACCAACTAAAATCATCGCAGGAAAAGAGAAAAACAAATCCCGCCGCCACGCCAAGAAACCAAAAGCTGGGCAGGGAAAATGTTAGGTTTTGGCGGAGGTGCCATGTACGGTAGAGACGAGACGGGGAAATGCAGTGGGTATTAGCCGTACCTCGGCGGCCGCGCCGGCGCGCAAGTGCGAGGAGCAGAACCCGCCGAACCGGAGCACGGAGAAGCGGAGGAGACGAAGCGGCGGTGACTGAGTGAGGAGACGCGTGCTTTATGTGTCACTGAAAGTCTGTCGCTGGTCCGGAGGTGGCCAGGTGGAATGTTGGGTACGACGGGTGGCACGGAGAGAGTTTAGACTATGGGCAAAAAACGATGATACTATTACCATTTTAACCCTTTCTGAAATGCAAATATATTGTCCTTGCTCGATTCCTCATTTTGCTTTGGCTGTCACTTTTTTTTTTGATAAACTTTGGCTGTCACTTGTATGTCAAGAAAACATCCAAGGCAAGTTCGCTTCTTTTTTTTTTCCAACGAACCCGCAAGAAGGTATAAGAAGCGACTTCATCTTTATCCTCCACTCGAGTTCTTCCTTCTATTTGACGGAAATCTCTGATTTTATATGCACTACTACCACTACCTCCAGTGTCACCAACAAATACAAGAAATTACGAAGGTATTTCCTCTGTTTGTGTTCTTCTCTGTTTACAGCACTCCAAATATATTGGTCTTGCTTGCTTCCTGCATTTCACTTTGGCTGTCACACTTGTATGTCGAGGAAACATCTCAGGCAGGTTCACTTTTTGTTTTTCTTACGAACACGCAAGAAAGTACAAGAAAGAAGCGACTTCATCTTCATCTTCCACAATATTTCTTCACTCAAGTTCTTCTCCTATTTTGATGGAAATCTCATGATTTTATATGTAGTACTACTGTACTACTACTACCTCCAGGGTCATCAACAAAATACGAAGGTAATTCCTCTGTTTTTATTCTCTATTTTACAGCACTACAATATGTAATAAAATGGTTATAAAAGCTAGTTACTCTTTAAGGCTGATATCCAAAATAGCATTTTTTATGACCACAAGTGAGTACAGTACATGCAGCAGCTAGCTAGGACGTACATTAGCAAATGCACTGATACACAGGCAGTAACATAAATTACGCCACTACGCCAGTGCAGACATGTCCAAGCGACCAGACCACTACTAGCTACTAGGACGTTCAGCAACACACTTTTTTAGAAGGCTTTCCTGTCAAGGTCTACGGTAGCAGAAGTTTTCATGTGCAGACAACATGTTCAAAAGACCTAAACATAACACTACTTGCTAGGACATCAACACAACCCTTTTTTAAGAGGAGCAAAAAAATAGTTTGTGTTGCTTTACAGCGTTAGCAGAAGCACTCCTGCAGGTTAAAAGTCCAAAATGCAGAACGCCAATTGAAGGAGGATGCTGGGATAGATGATCACAGTTGGGCATAGTAGTCAAAGAGTAGTTTTTGGTATCTGGGGTCATCATGGGGCAACTTGCTGTAGTCTGGCTCATCAGGAGACGAAGGGCACGAGAAGCAATCACATTCCCAGTAGTAGTTAGCGTAGGGATCATCATCGTCCTGCACAGCTGCCGCCGCCGGCACCACAACGCTCGTCTGCATCTTCTGCTCATCTGACGGCACAAAGAAATCAAAGACCTCAGTCCTAGCTAAAGGCCCCGTTCGTTTCCACCCTCTAAAATTTAGATACTGTCACATCAAAGAGAATCTTACTATTTAGTAGTAATTTTATTAATTTAATAACAAAACCTATGTCGCGACCCCCCTCTAATTTGCGAGACGAATCTAATGATCCTAATTAATCTATGTTTTGCTACAGTGATGCTACAGTAAACATCTTCTAATAACACTATAATTATCCTCGTTGGATTCGTCTCGTAAATTAGATAGGGGGTCTGCAATTAGTTTCGAGATTAGACTTTATTTAGTACTCTAAAATGATAAAATTCTCTTTGATTTGACCCCTCTAAAAATTAGATAGGGGAAACGAACAGGCCCAAAGCCGCGGTGATATCAGTCTTCTGCACCGTCCTTCTCTTGTCCTCGTTGGTGTGATTCCAGGCCCGCATTGTTAACTCCTGGATGAACATCTCGCAAGCCTTGGCGAAGACCACTGGGGCCTCTCCTGCGATCCTTTTGACGTCCTCGTCTTCCTTCATGATTTTCTTGATCCTTGAGAGAGGAAGGGTGTGGTTCTTGAACTCGGTTGTCTGCTTGATCTCAGCCAGCTGGTTGGACCAGAAGGCCTGAAGCTGTTTCTTCTCGGGGTCCTCGTGAAGTTGCTGGCCCGTCTCGGATATAACCTGTTGATCCTCCGCAAGTTGTTGGTGACTGGACAGACTGGAGCATCCCGAGGGACTGGAGTAAGGGCAACACTAGTTGATGGAGCTGAAGAAGTCAATGCAGCTTGCTGGTTTTTATTTGCAGCAAATGCTGCGGGGGCATCAACATTTGCCACACCTTCATTCACCATGTCAGCAAGGGTGGTTGCTCCTCCACGTCCAATATGCAATTCAGTGGGCACTGTCAGGTCCTGTCATTTACAGAAAAATAAATACCACTTAGTTAAGTAATTTAAACATCAGGACTATGATTATGGCCCTGTTCCTTTCCTGCCCTCTAAAATTTAGCACTGTCACATAAAAAAGAATCTTATTATTTATGAATATTTTGATTAATTTAATGATAAAACCCTATTGGCAGATTGGTGCTAATTTTCGAGATGAATCTAATGAGCTTAATTAATTTAGGTTTTGCTAAAGTGATGCTACAGTAACTGTCTTCTAATCATGACTTAATTAATCTCATTAGATTCGTCTCGTAAATTAGTCTAGGGGTCTGTAATTTATTTTATAGTTAAACTTTATTTAATACTCCTAAATAGTAAGATTCTTTTTGATATGACAGCTCTAAAGTTTAGACCACAGGAAACGAACACACCCTATGTACATGTAACGACAAATAGTACAAGCATTTATAAATAAAAATTATTTACACTCAGGAAAATAATTTTAAAACAAGACTGATATTTGTTCCAAAAAAGTAGGACTATGATTCTGTACACGTAACATGGAATTACTAAAATTTAGTCTTTGGAACCAGGTGATCCATTTTCTTCCTATAATATCCAACAAGAAGGTATAAGATAACAAAATCAGCTAATCTTTATTATAGAACAAAGATATAGCTCACATTTCCACTTTATTCATTATTCATTGAAATAACTCATGCAAAGATGCCAAATGGTGGACATATGAAAGGATAGGTAAGAATAAGTCACTCAGGTGAACCAGTTTAAGTGGTTGCTAGATGAATCGGAGACAACATAAATAACAAAGTAAGGAAACACTTCTATACACAATGTATTTTCTTGTTACCCAGCACAGAATTTCAAGATGATACTATCATTTGTACAGAATAAGAGGATAGAAGGGCTAATATTACAGCGATTTCTAGTTGCAAATAACCACCACCTAATTGTGTTTGACATTCCAAAAAATCTCAGAAGTCCAACTAAAATACAGAAGGTCAGTGAATTATACAAATTTACTCACCAAAAAGTCATACTTGCATTGTCTACAAAAGAATCTAGTGATACATCACATAATTATGCAAGTGCGATTATCAATAACTTGATATATATAACCAAAATTTCAATCCCGTACAAGTCCAATACAAAATACTTCGCAGATGTGTAACATGTTACCCATGAATTGCACAAGGGCTCTGCACCATTCACGGGGAACCCAAAAAAAAAATCAAAATTGCGCCATTTTCCACCTAAAACAGTTGAGCTCCTGAAATGTAAAAACCATTTCACTTTTACCACCTGATTTGCATCTGTAATGTCAAGGGTAAAAAATAAGAAAAGATCCAAAGATGATGTGCAAGTCTATATATTGAGGTGTTCCATTCCAGGTGACCTGAAATGTCATATTTGCACAACATCATCGTCATGGATAAATCCTCTGTTACTACTAACTAACGGACAGACGGCCTTACAGAGAATGACTTTCCTTTTGGATACAGAGAATTATCCAAGAGACGACGTGACGTGAACACAAAATAAGTCAAGGGACAAATATACAAAAAGGTATTTCCTGGCTAATCCCTTCAACCCCTGTATCTAGTTTTTGTCATGCAATGTCTACTCCTTTTCCCTGTCGCTGCGTGTCCAGCCTCAGACGTGATCGAGCCACAGTGTGAAATCGAAATCCATAACTGACAATCCTGATGGAACACGGGCGTATCAACATGCTAGAAAGGAGTAAACCGCTACTCCTGGACAAGCCTAATCTGCTGCACAATCCGTTACCGTAATACCGTACGACAGGAAGGGGAACCGCAACGGATCGGGATCGAGTTCCTCGGCAGTCGAGCAGTCGACTGCACAGTCGCTGCAGGTGGACCGTCCAGCGCTATGGGCCCCACATGTCAGCCACAAGACAGTCGACTGCCCCGACTGTCGAGGATCTCAATTGAACGGATCGAGATCCACGGCAGTCAGCGGCCTCGGCAGTCGAACGAGCAGTCGCTCTCCCGGCCGTTCATCACGCACAAGCGAATCCTACGCTTCTACGTCGCGGCCAACATTCTTACTGGCAAGGAGCCTGGCGATGCATCATTATTTTCGGCCCAAAGCAGTCCATAGGGCCCAGAAGACGTAGAAACATTACAAAATAAAATACAACTCTGTTCCAACACGTCTGAAAACTGAAAACTGAAGCTCGTTTAAATCTGGGAAAGACAATCTGAACCATATCACGGAAGTGAGTTGAATAGCCTGGAGCTGTGACACTAATTTTAGTACAAAATAGCACTAGTTTTAGTACTGACAAGAACAATAGAAATGTTTTGCAATGCAATCTTTAAAACATAATCTGTTCTTCAGTTCCAATAACATTAGAATCTGATCCCTGAAATAGTGCAATAAAAAAATCAGTAACACAATATTAACTGAATTAGTAGTTAATATTTTATTTTAACTGAATCTGTTACAGAGTTGTATTTTATCTGCCTTTTGGTGAAACGCAGGGATTTGAGCCGTACGTGCGTGATTCGTTTTTTTTTTATCAACCCGGAAAATTCTCATCTACTCAAAGCCTGGATAAAATCTGTTCATGTGAGAGTTGATAATGAACTGTGCAGGAATTTCGTTGACGCATCGAATCTGTGTCTGGATCCAATTCAGGATTGGCAATGCGAGAGACTGCAAAGCCCCCTTTTTTTGCGGTTACACAAACTGCAAAGCCTGGGTCGTGTTAGAAAGCACCTGGTTTTTACCACCTGTTGTTTTAATTGTGAGCATACACTACCACACCGGTTTCAAAAAGATACTGCTCGAGTAAAACGGTCCAACAAAACAAAATTTTTGACGTTGAGTTTGATTATACTACAGAAAAATTAGGCAATTCAGAGACTGCAGACAAACAAATTGTCCAGCAAAGGACAAAGTACGAGATAGAGATAAACTGCTACTAAGAAAGTATGAGATAGACTGGAAAGGACAAAGTAAAGAAAGAAAGAAACAATTTTTTTTACGTTGAGTTCTTAACATGTTTATAGACTTACTGTCTTACTGACAACAAAAAGGGCGCAATGACAAAGTATGAGATAGACTGCAAAGAAAACGTTAAGTTAATACTTCTAATAGATGTGATTCCAGCAACAACAAGCTCTCCCAAGAACAAACACGCGCACTAAAACATATTTCAGGGACATCCAATCCTTAACCTTGTTCTCCATGTCGCCAAGGAAAGTGGTAGAGACCAGCCAAGTCAGTAATCATCATCACTGCTGTCTTTCATTAACATTCGCATACCCTTGAGGAACATACGATCTTCTGCATTCAGCTCGGACTCATAGACACCGTTGAGGTAGCGGAAAGGATCACAGTAATCATCATACTCATCAGAGTTAAGAATGTAGTCAGGCCCACCATAGACACAGTCATCACTGTAATCATCACTTTCAGACCCGATGCCATGTGACCAGATAGGGCTCACAACAGGAAACTGGTAGTCATCTGTTGAATCATAGGGAAGCCTCAACTTCCTGATCTTAGAGCATTTTGCCCACAGGGTATCATCCATGATGACGTTGAAGCAGTGACGGATGCCAAGGGACTCCAAGTGAGTGCAGTTGTCAAGGATAGCTGTCAGTCCTTTGTTGGTGAAGTTATTGCCAAAGAGCTGCAGAGAGCGCAACCCGTGCATAGAAGCAATCCCCAGGGGCTCATCATCTTTGCTAAACCTGAACTCGCTATCATCACTGTCAGTTTCCTCGCTGTCTCTGAGATTGTAGAAGCGATACCTATTGAGTCCAAAGTGCTTCAGCTTCGGGCATGCTTTGCCAACCTCCTCAAACACATGCCTATCACCTATATTTGTAAACAGTGAAATCTCGAGCTCCTCAAGGAGAGGAAACTTCTTTATCTCCTCTTTAAATTCAAGGATGTCTTGACAAGCAATGAGGCGGAGACTCTTTAGAGATGGTGCCCTGAAAAGATAGTACTTTATATTATTAGTAACTGATAAATCAACATTCAAAAAGAAATGCAATTGCAATGTATAACTAGCAGCCATTCTTACACAATAAAGATACAATTAACTGCTATTGGTCTGGTGAGGGAGCATTTAGATAGGAATCTAATGAAGTTAAAGATTAGCCAGCGCACACTTATGAAAATGAAATGCAGAATCACATTTTTCAGACCAGTGGGAGTTGCGACAATCCTTATTCTCCTATGAAAGAGCATTCAAGGATGATTTTTCACTTTGAGGCAGGTTAGCTATAATGAGGTCCATCATTTCAAAGAGTTAAATGGTGTGGAATTCGTTTCTTATACTTTGGCATGAGCAACATTATGTGAAAAGAACATGGCCAGAGAGAAATCAGTTACATGATCCACTAGCAGCATAAATTCTATAATTGGAAAATACATTTTGTGACTTTGTTTCACAACAACAACAACAAGCCCTTTTGTCCCAAGCAAGTTTGGGTAGCCTAGAGATAAAACTCACAGGAGCAACACAGAGACAAACAAAAAAGGTTAGAAAAGGAGAAAAAAGAGGGCAAAAAAAAGTAAAGGCTAAAGCATTACAATAAAAAGGCAGGAAAAAAAACCTACCTCATTATTAAAATGTAACCAAAAGAAGATACATGTTTTCTAATGTCGTAATGCTTCATCGGTTTTTTCATTTGCAATCAGGTTTCTTTTGTGCTAAGAAGATAACAATTACCAACTTGTAAGGAACTTTCGAATAATTCAGACAAAAGGGCACCTTAATAAAACCTCAGATCATTCAATAAGTTAATAACATCACAACTTTCTTCCTAAAGTACAGTTCACTACCTTCTGAACGTAAAAAAATCATGTACATTTTGAACGTAAAAAAATCATATGCATAAAAAATTCAGAATACAGCTAGATGCTAAGGCTGCGGGAAATTTAGAGGAAAACACTATAACACGAAATCCAGAGTACATCTACGAAAATCACTCCTGGCTGGGAAAAATTCAGAGGCGTAAAAAAATATTAAAACATTAAGACATTTGAGAGCACACAGACCAGAATTGCTCCCCTCCACATCAGGAAAGGCAACTAAAATGTCACCAAAAACAAGATGAACACAATGTAATATGGTGCATGATCCAATGCTTCAACTGCGTACACTTTATATTATCACTTCAAGGAAGACAGGAGAAATTCATACTCCCCCACACCCAGTCCTATTATTAAGTAGTACCTAATTAAAATGCTATACAAAATAATACATAGTATGAAAATGTAACCGAAATATCCAATCAGGAATATCACCACATATAATTTATAATGTATATATATTGCAACCCATCCCAAGCTTTACATGTAAAAGGTGAAGTAGATGTTGATAAAGCATAATTTGCTACAATTTCTACGAAATCCGAAGTACATCCACCAAATCATTTCTGATGGGGCCAAATTTAGAGGTGTAAGAGCATCCGCAAAAGTCTAGCTAAAACAATATGTTAATTTCCTGCTTTTAGCCATTATATAAAATAGAATGCCTCCTAAATTAGTGGGGGCCGGGGCACTCCGACAGATTATCTAAACAAATCACTACTTTATTTTTAAACGTTGCCATGTTGAAGTCAACGCTGCTGCCGTTTTTTCATCCGGTACCTATCGCCCACACGATCTATTCTTTCCTTCGAGGGCGCCAGAACAGGAATCAATGCGCGGGAACCAGCCTCGGAAGAACGGATCGCCAGCGAGCGGCAACAGCCATCCCTGGCAAGCGAGAAGACGGGAGGATGCAGGATCTAAAGGAGAAATGTGCCGATCTAAAGGAGAAGTAGATGGATTTGGTATTGCAACGCACCCCAAGCTTTACACAAAATGTGCCGATCTAAAGGAGAAGTAGATGGATTGGCAACAGATAATTGTCTACAACTCCTAAGGAACTAATAGTTAAGCGAATCACACATGGAACCTACATTTACTCATAAATTAAAGCAGAATTATTAAATCAACAAATCAAGCACAGGTACAATCAGATGAACAAAATCAATCACAATGAAATTAGAACTGAAGAAATGGGGGATCCAATACTCACTGTTCGCCAAGCAAGTGCATCACGTCGTCATCTGCTGCGTACTCAGCCCAAAACGCCTAGCACTGCCCCTTGGCGCGGCGGATGGCGACCTGCGCCATCCCGTAGAGGTTGACGTAGTGCTCGAGGTCGGCGTGACCGCGCATGTCGATGCGGCGCCACAGCGAGGGATCGTCGCGGGCGGCACCGCGCCAGGAGCGGCACACCTTCCCGGGCCCCATGAGAATCTCGATGTGGTCGAGCTTGCGGAGGATGGCGGAGATGGCGTCCAGCGGCAGCGCGGCCCAGTCCCTCGCCTCTTCCGCCGGCGCCTTGGCGTTGCGTCCGCGGCGGCGGGGCCGCCGCCGTCGGCTACGGCTGGAGGGCGAGGAAGTCAGCGCCACATTGGGCTCGGGACGGCTAGGGTTTGGGAGAGCGGGCCGAGTGGCGCGGCCGAGCTTACGAGCGAAGACGGCGGGCGGAGGCAGCCGCGGCACCGCCGAGGAGTCCCTCACGCTGTCGAACTGCTCGCCGTCGCCGCGACGGCGAGAGGTAGAGGACGATGACATCGCGTTAGGAATATTCAGAATTGGGATTCGAATGCGAAGGGTTTTGGCTTCCAGAGTACGCTACGGCGATGGAGGAGAGGGAGGGAAATGATTTTTTTTAAGACAAAGAGGGAGGGAAATGGTGGAGTGAACACGCACTTCTGGTTTTCGCTTTTCAGTTTGTCACTGAAATTGGGCTAGTTTCCTTGGCTCATCTTGGCCCATATTGGCCCAGAAGAATTTGACGGTAGTGATTGTGATCGTGCAAAAAGTTGCCGGTCTAGCACTTGGTTATCATCGTGCGCATTGTCTTGCACTCCTTTCATTCTTGAATTGTTATAAGTAGTACAATAGAACAGCGGAAACTCTAGTCCACACGCGTGCGTTAGGAAGTCTCCTCACAAACCAGCTCTCTCTCTCTCTCTCAAACTTCTAATTTTGAAACTTTTTGGATCTGGAATTTTGATTGAAGTTTCTCAGAAAAGTTTGGGAAAACTTTTGATTCGAACTTTGTGATTGAAGTTTAGATTAAACTTTTTATTCAAAGTTCTGATGAAACTTTTTTATCAAACTTTCGATGAAAGTTTGATTGAAACTTTTCAATTCAACTTTGATTCCAAGTTTTAACAAAACCTTTGATGAAACTTTTCGATTAAACTTTTCAATGAGACTTTGATTGAAACTTTTAACTGATTTTAAAAATTTTCTAAAAAGTTTGGGCAAAAATTCCTTTTTTGAAAGTTTACGGAACGCAAAACTTTCCAAAAAAGAAAAGGTAATTCTCCTGTCTCGAAGGTTTGCGCGCAGGCTTCCTAACGCGCGCGTGTATTAGCATCGCCCATTGTTCTATCCCGTGTCAACCTCGTTTGTCCTCTAGGTAATCCAAGTTGTTTTGCATCGTCAATTGACATACTGGAGGCTCCTGGACTTTCCATCACTAACATAAGGGTCCCTTTGGTTGGGGTAAAATTGGCTGTGATTTTTCTAAAGGATAAAGTCCATCTTACTCCCTCAAAGTATAGCTGAAGTCTGGATAATCCCCTGAACTATTTTTTGGTTCAGTTTAAACCTAAAATAGGGCAATTTGGTTTATTTTACCCCCTAATATAATTTATATTTTTTGTTTCTTCACACATAAGTGGAGTCTTAAGGTAAAATTTTATAGGGTGTTAGCACATATTGTAAGGCATATTAAAAAAATACATCATAGTTTTTTATTAACATTTTGATAGCGAATGCCATTTAATAGTTTATTGATCCATGTCATACAAAAATGTATGAAAAATAATGACAAAAAATTCATAATATAATTTCTCACATGTAATGTGATACCAATTACCACCCTATGAAATTTTGACTTAACACTCCACTTGTGCTTGGAGAAACAAAAAAGACTAATTCTATTAAGGGGTAAATTGAACTAATAATACTGTTTTGATGGGTAAACTGAACCAAACAATAGTTTAGGGGGTTATCCAGACTTTGGTTATATTTGAGGGGAGTAAATTGGACTTCCTCCTTTTCTAAAAAGCAAAAGAAGCTAACTAAAACGGAGCCAGCTCACATGTGCTTCCGGTGAAAGCAGCTTTCTCCGTAGTACAAATCACACAGCACATAGCTAGGTGCTTTGTTCGGATATGGCTTTGTGATTTCGTACCCACGAGCCCCCACCGCTAGCCCAGGTCACATTAGGCCTACCAAACCATAGGCCCAACTGGAGCCCCAACTAAGATCTTGGGCCACCTCAACCCAAAAGACTAGCACTGATAGGTGAGGATCCCTCCACGTTATTAATTGGCTCCCCCATTATCAATAACCGATGTGGGACTAAACCCAGCAATCGGTTCGTTCCCTCCTCCCCACCAGCTCACACGTGCTTCCGGTGAAAGCAGCTTTCTCCGTAGTACAAATCACACAGCACATAGCTAGGTGCTTTGTTCGGATATGGCTTTGTGATTTCGTACCCACGAGCCCCCACCGCTAGCCCAGGTCACATTAGGCCTACCAAACCATAGGCCCAACCGGAGCCCCAACTAAGATCCCGGGCCACCTCAACCCAAAAGACTAGCCCGATAGGTGAGGATCCCTTCACGTTATTAATTGGCTCCCCCATCATCAATAACCGATGTGGGACTAAACCCAGCAATCAGTTCGTTCCCTCCTCCCCACCACTCTCTTTCCCCATCCTCCCTCTCCGCCCTGCCATCTACGATGCTTACCGACTCCAGCAACCAAGGAGCCTTGACACCATTGCCCTCAGCGTCGCCTCAGCTCGGACCTCACCTAATTCATCATGTCTTTAGGGTATTACATACATTTCTAATCAAACCTACAGATCACAATAGTTTCAACCAAACGACTTTATCGGTATTTTAATCTTAATTTTTTTCATGTGGATTAAAATTAAGCAGAGATTTCTCACACAATCTCACACCTAGATTGGACGTGTGACAAAGTAGTGAGCGGATCATATAGTACATGCATGCATAGAGTTTTTTTTTGTGTGTGCGCAACCAACTTTTTTTTGCTCATTCACACAACAAATTGAGGAGAGAATTAGAGATACAACTGAGCTATAGTTACAGGATGTTAATGATGGACGACGTCGATAACATCGCAATGGTCAAGATTCATCGAGAGCAGTCCGTATACATCAGCGAGCGCAAGCTCCTAGTGGTCGAGCATCTTGAAAACACCTACGAGAAAGGATAAGGTAAGAGGGCACACCCTATTATTAACTCATAGATGATGTTATATGTCACGTTGATTACGTCATCATATCCGACAACACATGTGTCAGTTGAGACAATAATTTCAGCTTATTCCCGGTCTATATCAGTAAATCGGGATTAAAATACTAACGAAAGGTGTAAAATGGACTCTTTTATCGAATTATGAGGGTACAACAACCAAACTATAGTTTAGGGGTTATCTGGACTTTGATCATACTTGGAGGGTGTAAAGTGGCCTTTATCCATTTAGTAACATGACTTTTTTGTTATCAAAATTTATGAACCTTTTCGCTTTTGGCAGTCCAAGTTTAGTTCAACATCTTCGCAATTGATAAACTCAATTACTTTTTGTTTAGTTGAGCACCATAATATCATTAACACAATTATTGTTCATTTGTTGCAAATCAAATGAAGGCAATCTCGACATGCAAAAGAGCTTTTTCGGCATCTTTGCAATCCGATATGCAGGTCTGTTTTGTCACTGTATCTGTATAACTGGTAAGTGATGCCTAAATTGACTCGGAAGCTGGCATACTGGATTAATGACAACTGTCTACGACTAAACTGCAAGTGCAGGCTACTAAAGTACAGTAAGTTTTAATGCATATAATTCAAATGGGGTTCTAAAAACATGGTACTAGCTAGATAATACATATTTATTTGTCTATTTTGCATGATTCTTTAATACATCTTATTACATGTATACAAACAGTTTGTCCGATAATTTTTCTACAATCTAGATTCAAATTGTAACTTATTTTGAATTATTATTTTTTCAACCAGGACACATGATCGCGGGAGATGTTGACTCCAGATTTACTGTATGCCACATGGAACAACATCATAACATGCATCATCAATAAAAATCAGAGGGAGTAAGCCTAAGTACGCATGACATGCAAAATGTAAATAAAAAGACAAACAATTATTTCTCGCCATGAATTATCTCCAACATATATCGGCACAGTTCAAATAACCTTAGCAATTGTCATGGCCTTGTTTTAGTTGTAAGCATACCCTGCCACAACAGCATCAACAAGCTCTCTACTTGAACAGCCAGAGCTGTTGTAAGCATAAGTTCACAAAAGTACTCGACAAACATATGAAAGAACCTAGAATATGATAAAGCCGCTAAGCAATATTGCAGCAAAACACGAGATCCAAGAACCAACAGCACCACGTGAGAGGAACACCAGATCTTCAAAAGGTTGCCTTCGTAATGTCACCGCAGAAGGACCATACCATGTTAGTAATCATCATCGTCGCTATCCTTCATTAGAATGCGCAAACCCTTGAGGAACATCCGATCTTCTGCATTCAACTCTGACTCATATACACCATCAAGGTAGCGGAAGGGATCACAGTAATCATCGTAGTCCTCTGAATCCATAATGTAGTCAGGCCAACCATATGCATAATCATCACTGTAATCATCACTATAATCCTCACTATAACCATCACTGTAATCATCACTTCCAGATTCAATGCCAAGCACCCCGAGAGGGCTACAAACTGGATATTGGTAGTCATCCGTTGAATCATTGGGAAGCCTCAGTGTCTTGATCCTAATCCTAGCAAATCTTGCATGCAGCTCGTTATCCATGACGATGTTGAAGCAGTGACGGATATCAAGAGACTCCAGTCGGGGGCAGTTGTTAAGAATGGCCATCAGCCCTTTCTTGCTCAACTTATTGCCAAAGAGCTGCAGAGAGAGCAACCCATGCATAGAAGCAATCCCCAGGGCATCATTATCCATGCTAGACATGAACTCACTACTACCATTCTCAAATGTTCTGTTGTGTCTCAGATTGATGAAGCGATACTGATTGAATCTGAAGTGCTTCAGCTTTGGGCATGCCTTGCCAACCTGCTCAAACACACTTTTCCCTCCTATGCTTGTAAAGAGTGAAATCTCGAGCTCCTCAAGCAGAGGAAACTTTTTTATCTCCTTATCAAAATTTAGAATATCCTGACACGAAATGAGGCGGAGACTCTTTAGAGATAGTGCCCTGCAAAGATGTTTCTTGCAAATTAGTAATCAATAATTAAACCATGAAACGAAAGGCAGATGTATATTGTCCAAGTTATCAAAGTCTCTGTGAATTACTCCCTCCGTTCCTATATGTAAGCATTCCTAGAATCCCGAGGTAGAAATAGCCAAGAGAGAAAAAGTCATATATACCCCTCATTTTACACTACCTCATAAATTCTTCACCCACTAGCAACCCATCATTTTTTGTCTTATTCATAGGAATGCTTACATTGTGGAACAAAATTTGAATCCTTAGAATGCTTATATAATGGAATGGAGGGAGTAGCATTTATAGATGACTGCAGATGTATAGGTACTGCCCTAGTTCTGATATGAAAACAAAAACATATAAATTTTCCTACTAAAGTCATTTCAGAGGACAATCACAAAACTCCAGTGCATCATTTGAGTTTAGCAGTACTGAATAACTTTGGAGTGAGAAACAATATATGAAAAAAGTTGGTTGGAGAACGAAGTATCAGAATATAGGTTTCGTGAGCTTGTTCCAAGTAATAAAATACTCCTCTGTTCCTTTTTTGCTGTCGTTATGACAAACTTTTAGTGCAAATTTGCACTGATTTGCTTGTCCTAACGACAAGAAAAAAGGAACGGAGGGAGTAATATAGAATTACCAACATCCAGCGTTTCATTTGATAATGCTTCATCCCTGAAGCAATAACTCGGAGTTGTTCCATTCCATATCGCATAGAGAGAGAGATACTTTGTGTTAAACGAATATAATTTTTTAGACCGACCACTGTAAAGTAGGCAATTCCATAGCATAGTAGTTTCGTTCTTAGATAACTGCAAGGATTACAAACCCTTAGCAACATACAGCCCACTATTTTGTGACAGCAGAAGTATCCACATGTGGTTCAGAAAACTCAACAGAATAAAACTAAGACATAAAAGTATTCCACAGAAATCCATTAGAATTATCTCATTCCCTACGAGGAGAATATAGCAATAATCAATAAAGAGCATGCAATCTATTATGGAGCATAGTCCAATGTTGTGCTTTCTGGAAGAGGACATTGTCAATAAAAGGAAACTGATGAACTGGTCCTCTTATCCAAACCTATATGATTGTATGAGGTGTCCATGATCAGTAGTTTACTAGAATTCGGCCTCTGGTGTTAGAGCATTCTACGATGCAATAGAAAAGTGAGATCAAATTTATCAGATCAGGAAAAAAACACTGGTAATCATTAGTGTAATTTCATTTTCTACCTTCACAACTCAGCAACAAATGCTGAGATTTACCCGTGCATCGATATCAACAACAAAAGAATTATTTAATAGAACTCCAGAAACATTGATTGAAACGCTAAATCAAATTTGAAATGGGAGCAGCACTAGGTAGGCCAAATCAATCAGAACAGAATTGCAACGCTAGAATTGGGGGAGGGGGTTCAAAATCTCACTGATCTCCAAGGAACCGGAGCACGCCGTCGTCCGCCGCGTGCTCAGCCCAGAACGCCTCGCACTGTCCCTTTGCGCGGCTGATGGCAACCCGGGCCATCGCGCACAGGTTGACCCGGTACTTGAGGTCGGCGTGGCCGCACATGTCGATGCGGCACCACAGCTGAGGGTCGTCGCGCGCGGCGCGGCGCCAGGACCGGCACACCTGCCCGGGCCCCATGAGGATCTCGACGTGGTCAAGCTTGCGGAGAACGGCCATGATTACGTTCCCCGGCAGCGCCGCCCAGTCCCTCGCTTCCGCCGCCGCATTTGCCCCCTCGCTGCAGCCGCTGCGGAAGGGGCGGCGCCGGCGGGACGAGCAAAAGGACGCAGGGGGCGGCAGCGTCGGGGCCTGAGCCAGGGGCTCGAGAGGGCTAGAGCTCAGGGGAGCGAGGCACGGGGCGCGGAGGGGCTTGCGGTCGAATACGGCGGGCGGAGGAAGCCGCGGCGCCGCCGCGGATTCCCTCGCGGTATCGCCACAGCTACTGGTGTACGAGCTGGAGGAGGACGTCGATGCCGGTGGCTTCGGGGGACGAGCCTGGGGCTCGGGAGGGCTAGGGTTCGAGGGAGCAAGGTGCGAGGCGCGACCGAGGTTGCGCGCGAAGACGGCGGGTGCAGGCAGGCGCAGCGCCACGTACGGGTCCGTGGCCCGCTCGGACGGTGCACGCTCGTCGGCGCGGCGACGGGCGGCGGAGGCGGCGGCGGCGGAGGACATCGCGTTCGAACGACGCGGGGAGACGAATGTTTTGGCTTCCAGAGGAAGGAAGCTGCGGCGATCAGCGGAGTGAAATGGAGTGAGTGAGCTCCTATGGGCCGAGTTCGTAATTGCGCCCAGCCCGGCTCTTTGTATACTTTTTTTTCACAGGGTTCTTTGTATTTTTTAGGAAAAGAATGAGAGCTGCTATTTTTCAGTCGACTGAAATTTGAATTTGAAGCAACTTTTAGTCATATGGGTTTCGGGTTTTAGATTTTCTATTTTTTAGATCCGTTAAGAGAAAATAATGTAAACAAATAACAAAATACATTCTTTACCCATAGGAATACATAAAATAATTTTTTGAAATACATCTTTTTACTAAAATACATGACCCTACAAAATTTTTTAACTACAAATCAAATGATGACTATTTTTATGCCTTTATTTTTTATTCAATAAATAATATCTACTATACAAATATTTCGGGAAAATCTCGGGCAAGAATACCGACGAAATGAATTAAACCAGATCATCTATGGCTTAAGGGTGTAAAAGAAAATTCCAGAGCGATTGTACTGTAAAAAGTTTTACCTCTTATATCAGAAAGAAATAAACTAGCAGAGAATTTGGGCTCATGTGTCTTTCTCTAGCTTGGTACAAGAATTAAAGAGACGAGGAGTTTAGCTAAATGCTTGTCAACGGTGGCCTCGATGTCAGCGTACTGCGATGGTGGCGGTGATGACGTGTGGCGAATTCCATCGACCGAGGGTTAGAAGTTGCAATACAGTTTCTATGTGGTGGCATCAACGTAGCTAGATATGAGACTGCCAATGCATTGAGAATTCATAAGTTACACAACACACACATACACAAAAAAAAAACTATAAGGTTTTCTATGTTTTAATTAGGCTTGTCCAAATATAAAATGGTTAAACATGATATAAATGTACGTTTTAAGGTCTTCCAAACGTCACTAACACACCTTTCAAGCATGCCAATATTCACTTTATTTGGAATATAGTAAATATACTGTCCAATTAAGGTTCCAAACATCAATCATATAATTGTTAGTTGTACATCGTCTCTTTATAACTTAAAGTATTAAATACCATCAAATAATTTAAAATAAAACAGTACATTACAAAACAAATTAGACAAAAGAATTGCAAGAAATTATCAAAACATAACGCAAAAAAAAGAAATGATACCATAGGTGTTGGTGAATAACAAAATTTAACATCCAAACAGTGCCACATAAAAAACACAACTAGTGAAGATGGAACAAAGAATCTGAAAAAAGATTTTGAAAAAAAGGATACACTAGAGCTGTTAAAATATAAAGTCTATGAAGCCAATGTAGTGTCAACCTTTAATCTAAACGATAAAGTTTTGGAAAGAATAATCACTAACCAAGTATGCAAGTGAAATTAGAAAGTGGCCTACCAATTTTCCAGTAATCTCTTCTTGTGATATCAACATATAGAATTGAGGAGGAATTGTATCATTGACTTTGGTGCACTCATTACTTTCTGTCAATTATTCTTCTTTCTTTGACATGTTGTACTAGTTGTCCTCATCCTTATGCTTCAATCTTTCCTTCTTCTCCTTAACAAACCCCTTCCATATGATTGTCTCGAGCCGGTCACATGAGCAGTTGATGGCTACCTTTGATGGCTAACTTAAGTGGGAGTTAAAAGGGAGCACTAAATGAAGGTAGTTTCAACCAACTCACAATGTAGAATTATGACTTTGCTTGGGGTAATGCATGATGGATATGCATCAAGTGTATGTGTGTGGGCGTGCGTGTGCGCACAACAACGTACTATAGCCGTGGTTGGGAGAGCTCTGTAGCGGTGAGCTGATCCAGGCAGATTCAACCGTAGTTATGCTTGTAAGGCTATAAAAAAACATTTGTAACGTCGCAAGTGAGGTTACTCCCACAAAGTGCATTGGGAATTCAGGAACTGACAACTAACTCACAATGTAGAATTATAACCTCGCTTGTGGCTACGTAATACACAGAATATATGAGAAAAATACAACATAATCTTGCTCATGGTCACGATGCTGGTGCGTGTACGACTGAAGATGATCAAGAACAAGGTCACTTGACATGATCACGATGGTGGACACGGTTGGTAACATGTTGGAGCGCACAGAGCTGAACATCACCTATCTTGACAAATTGGAGACATGTTCCGGCCTCTATAAAATGTACCCAACATTTAATTATTACACCGTTTCAACCATCACTGCTGATTGACCCAAGGGGTATGAAAGAAAAAGTCGAAACAAATTATGTTATTATTTTTCTGGCCATGATTGGCCGTCTCAAAGGCAATGAACACTAAACATTTTTTCGTCCACCTGAAATGTTCCTTTGTTTTATCATCTGTAGTTGTGTCCAGGATTTCATCTAATATGCACCCCTAAAATAGTCTGCATAAATGAAGAATATCTGATTTTGTCAAAAATAATATCATCCCGACATCTCCAAATGCCCAACAGACAGCAGCAACCCCAATAAGAATTGAAAATTTATCCTTATTATCTATTAGAGAAAGCCAACTCCTTAGCATATGAGACACCAAATTTTATGGGTATAGACTTGTAGCTAGATACACAATTCTCTAATTTTTTTTTGCATGGTGACACTAAATAAAAGATATCTAATCATTTCCTCTATTAGATTTTTCGACTTCCTTTCAATTTTTCTTGTGAGATTATCCTTTGTGAGTACTACTCCTTTTTCAAGGTACTAGAAGAAAATCTGTATCTTTAGAGGGATTTTAGTTTCCAAATCAAGTTATTATGGAAAGGTTCATAATGACCATCATATAGAGATACATCAATCGAACCATGAACACTCCACTCTTGTGTCGATTCCATATAAAGACGTCTTTTCCCTCTCCCAAATTGAAAATTTTTATCTTCACTACAAGCTGAAGCCAGTCTCTAAGTTTTTCATCCACCAATGACCTTCTAAAAAGAAATAATTTCTGGTGTACCATTCATTACCCCATCCATTGATGTGTTGGTAGTAAGCAATATTATATAATGTCATATTGCCCTTTGAATGGCCTTTCACCTACCCAAGTATCCTCCCAAAATCTTGTTAATTTGGTTCCCATCGTTAACCGCGAATGACCGAAATTCAAGAGTTTATCCTTCATTTTCATGAGTCACCTCCAAAAGTGAGTCATAAGGTTTTGCTTGAATTTGAGTTAAAGATTTTTAGCTTAGGTATTTATTCCTAACAAGTAAATTTATTATCCTCTTACTTAATAAACAATTATTTTGAATTGGAAGGTCTATAATTCCAAGACCGCCTTGATCCTTAGGATGGCATAGGAAGTCCCATTGTGCTAGATGGTATTTCTTCTTTTTTTTCCAAATCGCGTTGTCAATAGAATCTGGACTCACATTGCCAATAGAAGCTAGACCTATAAAAGTTGAGCTTCTTAAGTACTCCTTTAGGTATCTTCAAGAAGGACATCATAAATATGGGTAGACTGCTAAGCACTGAATTTAGGAGAAATAATCTTCCCCCGAATGTTAGATTCTTAGCCTTTTAACATGATAACTTCTTTTAAAAGCTTTCTTCTATTTTCCTCCATTCCATATTTAGGAGATTTCTATGATGCATGAGTATAATAAAGTATCTGGGATATGTTCCTACACTACAGCCAACGAGGTCTTATATACTCATCGTCAAACTCTTTGGCCTTACCGTAGCAGAAGACTTCGCTTTTATGGAAGTAAATTTCAAGACTTGATAGTTGCTCAAAAAAGCAAGAAGATGATGATTTCATCTCCATATTGCTCTAAAGACAACCCTTCATGTACTAGCTGTGGAATGATTCCCCTGATTTGTCCATCATCTTTGGCCCGTTTAATCAATATTGCCAGCATATCTGTAACACACTATTGAATAAGTTTGGGGACACATCACTGCCTTGCCATAACCCCCTTTTGGTATGGAAGAAGCGTCCAATGTCGTCATTGACTTTGTTTCGTACACTTCCATTTGTAACCATTCCTTCAATCCATCTACATCATTTGGGCAAGAACCCTTTCATTCCTTTAATACTAGTACACGGGGGATTATTCTGTCTAAGGACTGAAAAAACTTCTGAATTCTTCAGTGATCTCCTGGTCGTGTAGCCAATTTTAATAACACCCGGAAGACAGTTCAACAAATGTACTAACTTTTATTAGGATCAAAATAATATGCGTTTACAGAAATGGTGGAGACATGGCAAACTCACGACTTTTATCCTGACATACATGACTGATATCATTATTATTTCATCTATCAATCTATGAAGTCGCTACATTCCTGGATCTGTCAGTGATCTCCCTGTCATGGCCATCAGCATCAGAGTCGCCACCGTCGTAACTGTACCATATTGTGCAGAACAGGTAGCAGACGAAGTTGAGCCCGCTGAGCACAGCTAGTGCCCAATAGAACAGGTCTAGCCTGTCATTGTTCAGGTCGTTGTCGCCGAGCCAGCCTTTGCTGCCGCTCTTTGCCGTGATCCGGTTTACCAGGGCGACGAGCACGGAGCTGAGGAAGAACCCCAATGAGTAGGAACTTTAGGCGAGCACGGGGAGGAAGGCCTCCATCCCAGCTGAAGCCTCCTTGTAGAAGAACACACTGACCCCCACGTTGGTGAAAATCTCCGACACGCCCAAGACAAGGAACTGCGGCAAGAGCCACAGTATGGAGAGCATCCTCCCGTCATCCACAGCGGCATGGCGGCGCCGGCGCTCAACGGTGGCAGCGGTGACCATGGAGAGCGATGCAATGAGTAGGCCAACGGCGATGCGCTCGAGTGGCGAGATCCCGGAAAATTTTCTCGTGACTTTGCTCGTGAATAGGAAGAGGATGACATAGGGGATCACCTGCAGCGATGCGGGCGGCACATGGAATGAAGAGGATGACACGAGCCTGGTGTCCATGGCGTAGCCCTGCTGCACCGAGAAGGTCTGAAGCTGGGCCAGCGCGGTGTTGGTGATGATGGTGCACGCGAAGATGGGCAGCATAGCCAGGAGAGTCTTGGCCTGCTGCACCTCAAATATCGTGCATGGCTGTCTCACAGCGTCTTCCAGCTCGGTGGACGGCGCTGGCTCGACGGTGCTCGCGTTGTCCAAGAACCTGCAAAAAACAGAAAAAAAAGGTTTCATTCCCCCTTCCTCTTGGAATTGAGTTTTTGAAGGTAGAATGTTTCAAAAAGAAAAAAGTTTTGAAGGTAGAAAAGTGACAAGCGCGTACCTGAACTTGTTGGCGTGGCGGAAATATCCGTCTATGGGTGATGCATCGCTAGTTGCTCCAGGATTGAAACGATTAGGGGAGCTGTCTGTACAGATTGGCTCATTCCTCTTTGTGATTGCAACAACGAAGACCTGATTATGAAGTTAGTAAACAAATTAAACAGTTGTTGGTTTCATTCCCATTTTTTTCCTTATAATTTTGAGTGTGTATTTAACAGTGTTTATAAAGGGATAGTTGACTGCTGCATTATAGAACAAAACATCTGGTAGAGTAACTATTAACGGCACCTTTGCGATGGGAGTGAAGATACTACCCTTGGGATTGGGAGGCTTGTTCCGGTAGAGCATCGCACCGGAGATCAAGCTGATAAGCCCGATCGCCATCGCGGATGCAGACACGCCGAACCCAATTCCCATCCCAAAGTGCATCTGTGCCCACACAGCCGCCGTCAAGGCGACGATCTGTGCGATGTAGCATACAAAAGACGACAGGTTGGTATAGGTTTGGAGCCACCTCGATTCCGCCGCGGTGCCTGTGCCGGCGAACTGATCTGTGCCATAGGCATACATGTTGGGCATGACGCAGCCGTTACCGAGCGCGATCAGGTACAGCGCCAGGAAGAATATGGTTGCCTTGGTGCCTCGAGCCTGCTCGCAGCTGCCCTCCATGGTTAGCATGTTGCATGACGATGACTTGAACCGCAGCAAGTTTGCTTGGACTGACAGTAGAATGACGCCCTGATAAAAAAAATGTCAAATGATCAATTGGACAAGACACTGCTAGAAATATGGCTTCCAATACAATTTCTGCCCTCGCCGGACATTTTTGTGATTTCAGTTACTAACGAAGATAATCATGGTAGAATAGGAAAAGCGAGGACTTGATGTACAGAACAAGGAATTTCATTCTAGCTTACTTATGCAACAATAATAAATTATAAAACGATTAAAAAATTGTGTAGTCAATCTATAGCACGATAGTGTAACTTGTCACGAAAGCACGATAGTGTAAAACTGGAATGTCGTGCATAGAGTTGGTATGTGAGTGTCACTAAATTTTTTCAATGATGGATGACGGAGGAGAACAAGTGCGAAAAAAAGCAGAAACCTCTATGAGTCTTCTGTCCACCTATAAATTAATTTCCTCACAAATTGCATGTTCTATTTTACACGCATACAGCTGGTTTGTCAGACCCCATTTCAATTGTACACATTTTTCTATCTCTACGAAAATCTTCCGCACAAGCATGATAACAATTAATAACCCAAAAAGATAAACAACTTATAACTATGACACGTACTCCCTCTGTTTTTAAATTGCTAACGCCGTTGACTTTTTTCGTTATGTTTGACCGTTCGCTTTATTCAAAATATTTTTTCAAATATATAAAACTATAAGTCGTGTTTTAACTTCATTTAGTGATAAAACAAATCATAATAAAATATTTGATAATTTTTAAAATTTTTAAATAAGACGAATGGTCAAATATAATAAAAAAAGTCAACAACGTCAACAATTTAAGAACGGAGGGTGTACGTGTTTATGAAAACCCCGGCTGCTCGCACTACCGCTGCAGGCCTACATGGATAATTTTGTTCTTGCAGTTTCCATTTTCTAAATCAATTTGGTTTTAATATTTCAACATTGTTTATCTGGTAGTTGAGGTTTAAGTTGGAGACACTATTGATTAGAATCGTTCGGTGACGTAAACTGGACTTTCCATTTGAGGATCTTTGGCATCGAGAATAGAATATCTGCTTTTCAATAATAGTGCTGTGAACCACATGTGCTGCTTGCCATTATTAATTTTTCAATTTCATCAAACAGCTTGACCAACCAAATATTAACTTGCAGTAGTGCTGTGAATTGAATCACATGTGCTGTTAGCTACTCCCTCCCTTACTAAATTATTGTCGTCATTGACTCTTTTTTTAACGTTTGACCATTCGTCTTATTCAAAAAATTTCTTAAAATACAAAAAGTTATATGCTATATTTCAAGTTTCTTTAGTGATAAAACATATTGCAAGAATATATATAATATTTCTTAAACTTTTTTTTTGAATAAGACAAATGGTCAAACGTAAAAAAAGTCAACGACGACAACAATTTAGTAAGGGAGTAGTATTATTTTTTGCAACTTGATCAAATTGCTTGACTTAGAGTATCGATAAATACTACTGAATCACTATAATTATACAGATTTGCTAGTTTCCAGTTGAGTAGAGCGTTTTGTTCGCTCCAGTCAATTTTTGGAACAATGAAAATATACTGTTGGAATAATGGCAATGTACCGCTGAAATAATGAAGCTGTACTACTGAAACAATTGTTTTTTGGGTGGAACATTTTTATTTTCTCAAAGGAACATTTTTTGTCAAAAGTGAATGAAAATTTTGAACAATTGGATCAAAATCCTGGGGTGGAAAATCTGACTGTAAGCTTTGCAAACGTCCACTTAGATGAAAACTAGACAGACCATGTAACTACCAAGTACCACGCGGGTGTGGTTGCAGACTAGCAATTAATTCAGTGATAACGGACATGGGGAGGAGAGAGTTCGTTCATGGCTATTATCTACGTCCACCGAAATTCAGTCATTACAAAAGAAGGAAAAAGTCAACTGAACTCTAATAATTCCAGGTCACCAATGGCATCATCAAGGAGACAAATGGAAATGATGGAATGGATACTTACCGAGAGCTCAACTATGCCAAAGATGAGCAATGTCCATAAGCAGCCGAGGTAGGAGTCAGAGAGGAAGCCGCCAAGGAGGGAGAGGAGGAAGGCGGTACCGATGAAGTTGGTGACCACGTTTGCAGCCTGAGACAGCGGGAAGTGTAGGTCCCCGAACACGTACGTGATCAGGTTGCTCCCCACTGACGCCATCATGATGATCTGGAATGCCTGGACACCTGCAGCTCGAAGCTGATCACCATCCGATTCTCATGTTTGTCTGTCATGTTAAGAAATGACAAATAAATTGCACATGCCTAGGATGAAGACCGCCGCACGCATGCCGCCATGCCTATCCCGGCATGGGCGACCGCGCCAATCGATTGTGAAGACTTCTGGTTCCGGTGCCGCGCGGCTCTCGGCATCCATGGATTGAATTTCTCCTTCCATGATCCCTCTTCAGCTCTCCCTTTCTGTTTCTCGATCTATTGAATGTGTGCAAGAGTCGACACTATATATACTTCAACTACTAGTCAGTCGCCCATCCAGTCAAGGAATATATGCATCTTTTCCCAGCTCAGCTACGACTGCGTCTGTCTTAATATTTTTAAGCATATAGAATGAGGCACCATGTGACCAGGTTCCATCTCAGTAGAGCCCAATCTTCTGCATTGCCCAGTGCCGATCGGCACGACTCGGACATGATTTTCCTTTTTCGCAGCTCCGTCTTCCATAAATCATAGCTCACTCGTCCAGAGTCGAAATGAGACAAACTCGGACTCTATCTTGTAGCCCTCGAAAAGATCTATAACTTTGGTATTATTTTGTTCTCCTGTCATTGGAAAAATTTTATTTCCCTACTCAGCCACTGAAAACTTTCATTTCCCCTTTGCGCCACTAGATGAGTTTTTCCCTCACTTCTATGCCACCGAAGCCCAATTTCTTGTCAGATTTTTAAAAAAATTCTAATTTACCCTTATGCTTGATGACATTGTCCCTGGGGCAGCTTGGCCATGAGATTGTGAGGCGCGCAGGAGTGGGCGTGATGGCTTGGACGCGGGCGGGCAGTGACGAGTGTCGCACACGGGTGAGGCGATGGTGTGAGCTGGAGCAAGATGGGCAGGCGAGGTGGCCTGGGTGTGGGTGAGGCACGCGAGTGCGAGAGCCGCCGGGGCATGAGCGAGTCCTATATTATCCCTTCCTTCTTGATCGGGACCGCATTGCCTACGCAGGATACGAGGAACGTGGAGGTTGCCAGCCGCCTGGTCACCGCGGTGCGCGTAATGGCAGTTCGTGAGCTGAAGCCGGTCAAAAACCAAGTCATCGTTGTCCATCAGTTTTTGGGGAGCGTTGCCCAGATCTCTCGCCCGTTCGTTATCCTCCTTCATGCGCTGCTTATTCGGGCCTATGTTTTGGGTGTGAATATTGACTAGCTAGGAAGATCGGGAACGCCGCTCATGAGAGACTGGATTCATTGCCAAGTTCAAGTCACGAGCAAGAACGCTCTCTTGAGTGGCTGCCTCCCTGACGACGGGCTCTCTGCTGGCCGGCAAGGTGGGCCGCGTGCGCAGCGGACACGGCTGGGGAACTGGTGGGTGGCTTGCGCGGGCGAGGCAGCTGGAGCATGGGCAGGCGAGGCGCGCATGGCATGGGCAGGCGAGGCGTGGACGCGCCAAGGAAGAAGAAGCCTAAGGGCAAATGTGTCATTGTATATATAAACTCATGCACTGTTCCACGGATAGTGGCACTCAGGGGTAGCAGAGAGATTATAGATTATAGCGAGCGAAGCGAGTCTTAGCGCGTGCGTGCGTAAATAGTACACGCGTACGCGTGCGTGGTATATAGATCGCACGCGCATACATACGTGTACACGTATGCCTACGTGCACACAGAGGTATTTCTACAAAGTAGAAATCAGGCATACAAGTTTCTAAAAAAACTCGCGCAGGGCACAGAGGAGAACTGAGAATTTTTAGTGGTTGAGAAGGGAGGTACTAGTAAATTTTTTCCAATGGCACACAAGGTATTTGCTCTATTGTTTTCCCTTATAAGCTCAGGGATATTGCGCATCCAACAATTAAAAGAGATGCATGAACTTTTCTAGTTTACATACTCTACAAGATCATCTCTATAGCGCCTAAGTGTATCTCATCCTTTAGTAGATAACTGTTTGGAACGAAAAAACTTGATTGATGTTGTTGAAGACTTCAGCATTGCACATTTTCCTAAATTGTTGTCATCATTAACTTTTTCGTGACGTTTGACCATTCATTTTATCCAAAAAAAACTTAGGGGCTATTGCGTAACAACCATCGTTTTGCACTCCAATTTGGTTTTAATATTGTTTTTCATATTTTGTAAATTTACCATCGCTTTTGAATTTGAACAAGCAATGTACCACAAGTTACGAGAGAGAGTGCGTGAGAGCGAGAGACAGAAGAGTCGGGTAGGGGAGAGAACCAGAGAGAGAACAGGAGGTGTAGGGATGATTCCTTTTGCCCAACATTTTTTTCTTTTTTTCAAAAAAATTAAAGGGCGTGTTCCGGTTGAAAAGTGATGGTAATTTTGTAAAATCTTAAAATCGATCATGATTCCGCAATTAGGCTTCGAATTGCAGTTGAAACATCATTGTTCAAAAAAAAAAACAATTCAAATATAAAAGTTTATATGCTACATTTCATGTTTCTTTAGTGATAAAACACATTATAACAAAATATATGATATTTCTTAAAAAAAATTCAAGAAACTGACATGCACGCTGAGTTTGCTCAAAAACCCCTTCTAGATAATTCTGAATAATTCAGGGAGTATGCTTAAAAGTTAAGCTCCTCTGATTTAATTGAGGTATCAAACCTTGATGGAAGTCAGTGGAGTTTTGTCTTAGATTTTTCTTTTGACATGCACTACAACATATATTTTTGATAGGCCCATCTTATGTTGTAAAAATTTGAGTTGTAGTTCGATTCAAATTGAATTTGAATTTATTCGTGGCCCAAAACACATTGCATGTCAATGAAATTTCTTGGAGGTGCATTACCAGACCAGAGGATAGTTTTAAAATTGCTAACTTCGCAAAAACGTGACACGGGGTGTCACACAAAGCCAGGATAAACACCGGAATTGATGGGGCTTGGTCGGTTTGCGACACGACAAAGGTGGATGAGACCAAGGCTGTGCTCCGGATGCTCCCTCTAGTCTTAAGCGCCATGGTGGCCCACGTATCCGGTCCTCTCCTGGTCGCCTTCACAGTGCAGCAGGGAGGCACCACGAACACGAGGCTGGGCAGGCTGCACGTCTACCCTACGATGCTCGCCATCATCCCCTCCACGTTCCAGATGCCGATGCTCGTGGCCTACGACCGGCTCCTCGTGCCGTTTCTCCGGGAGCGCACGGGCTACACCGGAGGCATCACCCACCTGCAGCGCATCGGCATCGGGTAATCGCTGCCATCGTTGAGAGGAAGAGGAAACATATGGTGACTGCCGGTGAGCCACCGATGTCACTGTTCTAGCTAGCTTCACAGTTTTTCATTCTGGGAATGACCGAGACCACGTCCTTTGTTGGGCTACTCGAGTTCTTCAACAGTGAGGCGCTCCGCGGCATGAAGTCGATCGGGGTTGCGCTGTTCTGGTGCCAGACCGGCATGGCGTCGCTGCTGGCGACGATGCTAGAGCGGCTGGTAAACAATGTCACTGGGAACGGTGGTGGTGGAGGGCATGGTTGGCTGGAGGAGGGAGTGGAGCTGAACAGCACCCGTCTGGACCTGTTCTACACTTCTACTGGGTTATTGCAGCAGTCACCTTCCTTGGGTGGCTCAACTTTCTCTACTGGGCCAAGATGTACAGATACAGACATGATCCGCGCATCAACGTGAGGAAGATTCGGGGACTTGAGCCATCGTTGTCTGTGTCCAGCTGCAGACAACTATGTCTGTAAAGTTCAGTGTGCACCTTATGTCACCAACTACTATATCCGGATTTGTCAAGGTTGCAAATTGCAGGAGCTATAACGACTTGATCATCGTGTAACATACTTAGCTGTGGTCTGTGGTGTGATGCTTCTAGGATCTGCTTTCTCGAGTTCTGTTCACTGTAAAACTTTTTGAGTCATTACTCTTTTCAAGAGTTCTGTGCTACATAAATCATTGGTCCGTAACGTTAAAATAACAAAATATTACTGAGTTGTTAACCAATAACACACAGATTTACATGTATTACACCATAATAGCTTGAGCTGAAAATAACAAAGCATTGTGTATAGAATAAGTGAGTTAACCAAAACAAATTTGACATCATCTAAAGCCGAATACGGAATGTTTTCTGTCCCTCTCCGCTTTTTGGGTGAAGTGGCCACCCCCTACAGCGAACACATCGCTCACCGTATATCGGTTTTCCATTTTGGGCCGTGAGGAAGATTGGCCTATGTCTGGCCATGGATTGCCTTCACTACAACAAAAATTCACTATTGCGGTGCGGGCTAAATTGCAATAGAGGCAGTCCAAAAAAGAGCCCTCAGCTTCCCACTTAATCTCCAGTTGCTACAAACATAGTCCTATTTGTAGCGGCGGTCCACCTCCAACATCTGGCACCCACAGCCCACTGTCAGCCACCACCTATAGAAAACAAAGAAACCCAAGTGAGGTCTCCACTACCTCTTCTCCTCTACCAGCCGCCCGCCGTTGTCTCTTCTTTCCACCAGTCGCGCCATCCTCTCCTTCCGGACCGAGCTCTGGCGCGGTGGCAGGTGACCTGCCACCACTCCCTCCCTGACCGGAACGGTGGTAGCTGAGCTCTAGTAAGGCGACGAGCGACCTCCCTCCTCTGCCTCCCAGACTGGGCGTGGTGGTAGGCGGCCTCACTCCTCTCCTGCCTAGACCGATGCGGCTGTCATGGGCGAGCTCCAGCGTCGAGGTAGGTGATCAGCCCCTCCTCTCTAGGGAGACCTCCGTCGTTTCATCTCCAAGGTGGTGTGGCCTCCCTCCTCTCCAAGGCGGCATGGCGGCGGTTATGGTGACCGGATCTGGCCACCCCTCTCCCTAACAGCGGTGCACTCTCCCTAGCAGCGTGATAGGCATTTTTTCCTAGGGCGGGCAGCGGCCTCTCATTGCCTCGGGTGTCTATGGCAGTGACAGCGACCAAATCTTCAGTGGCGGCGATCTAGGCCTTCGGATCCAGCTGACAACGACCTTGCTGGGCACGGCCAGATCTAGCCAGTGGGACATGGGTCCCACTTTTTAGGATTCGACCGCTGGGTTTTCCGGCTCCTACCAGCATAGGGACGGACCCCTGGGAGGAAGCTGAGAAGAAGCATGCCACTTGGTGGAGTGAAGTCGCTTTATTCTTGTGTGTGTGTGGGGGGGGGGGGGAGAACAGCCCCTGAGGAGGACTGTCTCTCTTAAGAGCTGTCCAACGGTGGAGTTAACTAAGAGTCAGCTGCAAGACCTTTGAGAGAGTGTGATCCATAGAACAATGTCTCATTTCTTCTTCGAGCTAGCACTCTTCTCTTTTTTTTTTTTGATGTAATATTAATTTCTGCTAGCTCTTAGCTTACCATTGGAAATGATATGAGGACTTGAACATGTATCAGGATAGAGAAACTTGATACATAAAAGATATTAGGAGTGCTCCGTAACAACAAAATTTCAGTAAAAAAGAGCAAATTTATTTTTTAAAATGATTAGCATAGTTTGACAATTAACACAAATTTGTAAAGAGTGAAATGCACCCCAGGTCTCTAAACTATTTATGAACCGTCATTTAGGCTCACGATCTCTCAAAGTGACCACCTGAGTCCATAAACTATTCTCGGATGGTCATCTAGATCCATAAACTTTATAGTAACCCTCTGGGTCTATGATCTATTTATATTGTGTCAATTATGTTCACTACATCATTGTCCAGCCACTCTCAACACATAACGTCACCGCCCTGCTACTCTCTATGCACGCCACTGTATAATTGAGATGTGAGTGTCGTCGAGCCTACCTAACGATACTAGCTAGTAACTGGTGTGATCTGTCTATCGCGGTCAGGCCTCCCCATCATGGCCTATGCCCATTGTGCTATGCTATTGTCGTGGGTGACAGACACACTATCGAAGTAGATAACGAGTAACAGACGCAAAAAGATGAGGTCACGATGGGAAGGACAAGGTCGGATGGGAGGATGAGACTGCGACGGGTAGACCACACCTACTGCTAGCTAGCATCATCGAGTAGGCTTGATTGCGCTTGCATGAAGAGCGGTTGTGTGGTGGTGGAAACACATATGGAGAGTGACTAGGTATGACATGTGGACATGGTTGACACGTTATAAATAGATCATGGACCGAAGATGATCAATATAAAGATTCTGTACCTAGATGACCATATAGGCATAGTTTAAGGACTCAGATGGCCACTTTGTGTCCGTGGACTTAGATGACTATTCCTAAATACTCGAGGGACCCCGGTGCATTTTACTCATTTATAAATATCTTTACGTAGAAGGTCGGGCCTGGTGCAGCGGTAGAGCATACCTCCTGTAGCCAATAGATCCCGGGTTCTGCCGCAGTCTCCTCGCATTGCGCATGCGGGGGTAAGACCTGCCGCTGATACCCTTCCCTAGACTCCGCACAGTGTGGGAGCTCTCAGTAGTGGTTACGGCCTTTTTATAGATATCTTTACATACATAAACAAATCATTTTTGTAAAGAAAAGTGGTTTAATAAACAAATTTGGTGAATACATTATATTTCTATTAGAGATTATAAATTTGGCCAATTGTTTTTTTTTCTAGATTGGTATTAGCATGAACACATCAATAATTATTTTGTTGGACGGAGACACTCATGATACATATGCATATTACACAGTAGTTACGTTACTGGACATAATACTAGTTCACGGAGGAATTCTTCTATCTAACGACTGTTAACATTTCTGAATTCTTGTGTAGTCTCCTTGTCGTGGCCATCAGCATGGGAGCCGCCGCCACCCGAGTTGTACCACCTTGCGCAGAACAGGTAGCAAAAGAAGTTGAGCCCGCAGAGCACAGCGAGCGTCCAATAGAACAGGTCCAACCTGTCATTGTTGAGGTTGTTGTCGCCTAGCCATCCCTTGCTGCCGCCCCTCGCCGTGATCTTGTTCACCAAAGCGACGAGCACGGAGCTGAGGAAGAACCCAAATGAGAAGGAGCTGTAGAAGAGCGCGGTGAGGAAGGCCTGCATCCCGGCCGAGGCCTCCTTGTAGAAGAACTCCATGAGCCCCACGTTGGTGAACATCTCCGACACGCCGAAGACGAGGAACTGAGGCACCAGCCACAGGATGGACAGCATCCTCCCGTCGTCCGCGGCGGCGTGGCGGCGCCGCCGCTCCGCGGTGGCGGCGGCGACCATGGACAGTGTCACGATGAAGAGGCCGACGCCGATGCGCTGGAGCGGCGTGATCCCTGACGATTTTCCAGTCGCTTTCCGCATGATCGGGACGAGCAGGAGCTCGTACGCTGGCACGAGGAGGAGGAGAATGGCGTAGGGGATGGCCTGCAGCGACGCAGGCGGCACACGGAAAGAGGAGCTTGTGGTGAGCCTGGTGTCCATGGCGTAACCCTGCTGCACCGAGAAGGTCTGCAGCTGGGCCAGCGCGGTGTTGGTGATGATGGTGCACGCGAAGATGGGCAGCACGGCCAGGAGGGTCTTGGCCTGCTGGACCTCGAACATCGTGCACGGCCGCCTCACAGAGTCGTCTAGTGCGGCATTCGGCCCCGATGGCACTGGCCCGATGCATGCGTTGTCCAAGAACCTGCACAAAAAAAGCGGGTCTTCATTCACCTCTTCCTCTTGAAATTGAGCTCTGAAGGTAGGAATGTAGTCTGAATGGCTTGCTAATTACCTGAACTTGTTGGCGTGCCGGAAGTTTCCGTCGATGGGCGCTGCATCGCTTGCTTCGGGATTGAAGGGATTAGGTGAGCTGGCGGGGCAGATTTGCTTATTCTTCTTGGTGAGGGCGGCAGCGAAGACCTGATGATATTCGCAAACAAGCAATTCGATTCATTTGCATTTGATTATAATTTTAGTGCACTAACATGTGTTCAAAAGGAAACGTACGTGCTACGTAATTTTAAAGTGCCACTAGCATTTACTCTAGGATAGAGAACAGAAACATTTCGGTACACAGAAAACTTGTGGAAATGTTCTCACCTTTGCGATGGGAGTGAAGATACTGCCCTTGGGAGGCTTGTTCCGGTAGAGCATCGCACCGGAGATCAAGCTGATGAGCCCGATCGCCATCGCAGCCGTGGACACGCCGAACCCAATGCCCATCCCAAAGTGCATCTGTGCCCACACAGCCGCCGTCAAGGCGACGATCTCGGCTATGCAGTACACGAAGTAGGACAGGTTGAAGTAGGTAGAGACTCTCTTCGATTCTGCCGCCGTGCCCGTGCCGGCGAACTGGTCCGCGCCGTAGGCAGTCATGTTGGGCATGACGCAGCCGTTACCAAGCGCGATCAGGTAGAGCGCCACGAAGAAGATGGTAGCCTTGGTGCCTCGAGCCTGCTCGCAGCTGCCCTGCATGGTTAGCATATTGCATGGCGCTGACTTGAACTTGGGCAAGTTTGCTTGCACTGACAGTAAAACGAGGCCCTGGTAAAACACGGTAATAAATGGTGAGTTGTGCACAAAACTGTTCGGATTATGGCTTCCAATACAATTTTGTCATTGGCTGGCTATAGTTTTAATATTGTTGATTTCAGCTACTAATGTGGAAAATCCAGGTACAATAGGAGGATTAGGAATTTCAATTGCTAACATAACAAGGTATTTCATTGTAAATTTTCTTACATATGCAACCAAAAATTGTTAAACGGCTAGAAAATTGTGTCACAAAAATTCGAATGCCATGCATAGAGTTGGTACGTGAGTCTCACTAAAATAGCTCAATGATGGGTGAGAACAAGTCCGAAAAAGCCTGTAATATCCTGGCCCAGGGCTTAATAGGATTGATAGAATACTCATATCAACAAGTTGTAACTTCTTTTCCGGAAGCTCATCTCTAAAGAACTCTAAGGTTAAGTGTGCTTGGCCTGGAGCAATTTAGGGATGGGTGACTGACCGGGAAGTGTTTCTCGGGTGTGCAAGCCTGGAGCAATTTAGGGATGGGTGACCGACCGGGAAGTGTTCCCGGGTGTGCATGAGTGAGGACAAAGTACGCAGAAACGACTAGTGTTGATCTGTGAGGAAATCTTGAGGGCTCATTAAGTTGCCGGTGTAAGCGGGCCCGGCCCTTCAGCCTGGAGCAATTTAGGGATGGGTGACCGACCGGGAAGTGTTCCGGGTGTGCATGAGTGAGGACAAAGTACGCAGAAACGACTAGTGTTGATCTGTGAGGAAATCTTGAGGGCTCATTAAGTTGCCAGGTGTAAGCGGGCCCGGCCCGAAGGGCGGGACGTTACAAAGCCTGAAACCTCTACTATTATTTTTCTGTCCTGGCCTAGAAATTCCTTTGGTAACTCTCTCCCACCTTGCAAGTTCTTTCTTTGCACGCATACAGCTGGTTTGTCGGAGCTGACTTGCATTTTACACCTCCTACAATAGAGGTGCAATACAGCGGGTTTTGCCGGACGAAACTTTTCCACACAACCATGATAACGACCCGGAGTCAACGACTTGTAGGACGTGTTTATGAGAGCTTGGATGCCCGCACTACATCAAAATATATTTATTCTCTTCCTGTTTCCAGATACTAAGTCGATAATATAATGAGTGTGAACGTGCTTTTTTTATACTACGACGTTGTAAAATATCTAGTCTTGTAGTCGAGGTTTGACTTGCAGACATTATTCACAAACGTTCACTGACGTAAACTGGACTTATCGATTGCAACAACAAGAATTTGAGAATCTTTGACATCGATCGGGAATAAGAAAATCCAATTTAATAGCAGTCCTGTGAATCGCATGTGCTCTAGCTGTTCTTTTTCTCCAACTTTGAACAAACAGCTTGACCAAATCTTAACTTATCTTTCTGGGTACAGATATATAGTACGAAACCACTATTTTATATTATTTCCAGGTCACTAGCCGGGTGTCTAACACGCAAGTACCACGCGGGTGGTTGCGGACTGAGACGAACGGCATTAGTTCATGGTTGTTCATCTACCTCAACACCGAAATCAAGTCATTACAAAAGTAGGGGAAAAATCAAGGAGAGGAATGGAGATGAGGGCGCGGACGTACCCCGAGCTCGACGACGCCGAAGGTGAGCAATGTCCAGAAGCAGCCGAGGTAGGAGTCGGAGAGGAAGCCGCCGAGGAGGGAGATGAGGAAGCCGGTGCCGACGAAGTTGGTAACCACATTGGCCGCCTGCGACAGCGGGAAGTGCAGCTCCCCGAGCACGTACGTGATCAGGTTGCTCCCCACTGACGCCAGCGTGATGATCTGGAACGCCTGGACACCTGCAGGACGAACACTGGTAAATCATCCTACTCCACGGCCATGGCGGCCTTTCATAGTTTCATGTTGAGGAGCAAGATAACAGCTGCCAAATGCCCAATAAAATGCAAGTACCTAGGATGAAGACGGCCGCGCGCATGCCGCCGTGCCAGCGCCGGCACGGGCGGCCACGCCAGTCGACGGCGAAGGCTTCCGGCACGGCACGGCTCTCAGCGTCGTCCATGGCTTCAATTTCTTCTTCCCTGATTCCTCTTCAGTTTCTCAGCTCTCCCCTTTTATCTATGTGTGCAAGAGTTGACTGTATATATATCTAACTCCCACTGCTAGTAGTAAGTCGCCCAATCCAGGAATATATGCATGCGAAAGCGAAGCTTTTGCCCAGCTCAGCTGCGACGACTGGGGGCTTATAGGACCGGCACGCTGCCGAGTAGTCTTTATATATTTAAACGTATATAAGAGGAGGCAGCACGTGATAAGGTTCCCTACTTCCCTCCCAGCAGGGCCCAATCTTCTGCATTTCTTAGTCTGAACGCCATAGATGGCCGCCGCGCTGACCATCCCGTTTCCTTCACACTGTAATTTCAAGGTTGCGCGCTGACATGCTGACGAGTGTTCACTCTTACCACTTTGAAAAAAATCGGGGGCCGCGGACATAAAGGCGTTACTTTTGGACGAATTCGGGAAACGTTTGACCGATAAGTTTGAACTGCATTTCGATGAACGATCCTAAATGTGCTAACATCTTTAGAACAAAATAATGTGGCCGGTGCAGCGGAAAGTAAAAGGCACGCACAACTAAGCAGACATTGACCCAACTCGTCTTTCACATGTAGTACCTAGTTGTGACTAGGATATTTTAAATAAGAGGTCAATTACTTGCGCACGTTCGAAGCAGTTCATGCCTTGCGCCTGCGATGTTTCCACTCCCGGACATGTTACCACAGTAACGGTTAAAATACACATATGTGCACACCACAAAGAAGACTTAACCTGCAGTTGATTGGCATTGCAAATTCTTCAATTTTCAAGTGGATGTGGAAATCGTCGACAAGAGAAAAGCATAAATCCCTTTTTTGGCTACTGCTGAAAGACCGATTAAATACCAGAAATCTTCTTCGAAGAATGAATGTGGATATACCTGACTTGTGTCTTGTCCCCTGCTCAAGTTGAAGAAAGATTGACTCATCTTTTCTTTGAGTCCTCTTTCAGACAATGGTGTAATTGGAGTATGCCTAAATGTCAAATGGGATGTAACCTACAAACTGAGCCTAGCTCAGATGGTTAATCTCTTTGTGTTGTAACTAGCCCACTCGGTTCAAATCCTAGATTTGACACGGGTGTTGTATTTATGGCTCATTATTCTTTTAGTGGAGGTGATTTTCCCATCGACAGTGAGGTGCCCGTGGTGACTTCATGAATCTCAAGATCTAGCTTACTCAGTCTTTTGGAATAAGATAAGCAATCAAAAGTAATCTCCAAAAGTCAAAAGTGTCTTATAATTTGGAACGGAGGGAGTATTGCCAAATAGTTCATCTTTGAAATTATCCTTAATAATTTTGGATCCGACAGGAATTATCAGAAGCTCTAAATCCGACATGAATTATCATAAGCCGTCTCAGGTTCTGACGAACAGCTCTGATCCTGTCCGTTGCCGATCAGTAGTTCCGAGAGTTTTCCACCGCCAGTTACACTTGTCTGTTTTCTTGAACTTTGGGGAAAATGTAGGAGAATTCTATGGAAAGTTTATGATAATCCAAACTTATTTTGACGTAGAGCCAACTTAAATGAGGAAGACCAAGCTTGCAGGTGTCGTTTCGATGTCACGAATTCGATCGCATGGTTTAGTACCATTTTATTATCCAATCGCACCAAGACGTACGCAGCATAAGCTTAAATGCATGATACACCAAGGTTGACCTACGGGCCGGGAGACTACTTTATGTTTGTTTTGCACACACTCAAAGAATCCCAGTATATATCCCACCGAATGGTCAAGTTCAAAGCTGGAGTCTTGGCACTCTGCCATCTCTCGGGTTTTCCAAACGGCAGGTCATAGTCATCCGTGGGATCCTCCGGATGCCTAAACGTCCAGATCCTAGCACACCTGGTACTCATGTTGTCCCTGTCCATCCTGACCTTGAAACAATGGCGGATGTCAAGATGCTCCAGCTGCGGGCAGCCGTCGAGGATGGCGGCCAGACCTTCGTTGCCGAGGCTGTTGCCGAAGAGCTGCAGCGAGCGGAGCCGCAGCATCTTGGCGATCTCCATGGCTTCCTTGTCCTCGATGCGGGAATTGCAGTGGTAGCGTTCCTTGTTAAGGCGGAGGGTGTTCAGTTGTGGGCAGGCAACTGCAGCGGTCGATAATGCCTCGTAGAGATCGTTCAACATGTCAGCGTGAAGGGACAGCTCTAGCTCCTCAAGTAGGGGGAACTTTGATAGTGCTTCCTTCAGACTGAACGTGAACATGTTGCAACAGATCAGCCGGAGGCTCTTCAGCACCGGAGCCCTGCAAACGTAGAGTTCGTGCCTGTTCCTTACATTTTTCTTCTTATTAGTGTAGGAGCTAACAATCAAGCTGAAGAATATCCTCACCTACCTGACTCCATGGGAGAAGACAGTGAAGTAGTAGTCCGGGAAGCCCATTGCCCAGAAGCTCTCGCACTGCCCCGCGCTGCGCCTAACGGCGGTGTGCGCTAGTGCCTGGAATTGCCTATACTGGCGGGGCTCAAGTTTTGCGACGCGTAGCATGTCGACGCAGCGCCACAACTCTGGCTCCTCTGTCGCGCGTCGCCAGGAGTGGCACACATGACCAACCCCTAAGATTATGTCGGCGATCTCCAGCCTGCGGAGCACGGTCAGCAACGCGTCTTGTGGCAGCTCCGCCCAGTTACCTGTCTCTTCGACATCCGTTGGCGGCAGCGGTGGTGGGGACTGCCCATCGAGAAGCCGAGGACGGCGGCATTGGTGAAGCAAGGAGGGGTCGCGCTCCATTCCTTGTAGCGCCTTGTCGTTGTGGCAACGAAGTGAGGAAAATGTTGCCATGCTTCGTTCATTTTATATACTCACCCTATGTTTAAACTGATAGTTAATGGGTCCATTTCATCGTCGGCGTTACGTACTTGGTAGCTGTTGAGTTTATCTTACAGGACGTCACATCTTTCGTGAGTTTTGTGAACAAGCTGTCCAGCTGCAACAATTGCTAAAGACAAATATGATTTTTTAACTTCCTGGAATGTTCCTATAAGGCTTGTTGTATAAGCGATCGATCATCTTGTGGACGGCAGCAACATTAGTTGTACTTCAATTTATGATTTAACAATATATCTACAACTAGTCTGACATGTTTAATAGTATAATCGGAGATTCAATATTTAAATTTAACCATAATTAGTAAAAAAGCTAGGGTGGACACATGCCACTATGGCCACAAAAATCATTCTCATAAATTAATGACATCGTACCGTAAATAAGCTTGTAGCTCACAGTGGCAAAGAACACTAAGAGAAGATCTTTCAGGCAGGTTGAGAAACCGCAGAAACTCCTGCCTCACCTTGTTGACTTAGTAATACCATGACCGAATTTCAAAAAAAAAAAAAAAAAACAAAAGCATGACTCCTGTGAGAGTATGTCATAAACCTATGCTTTGGTGTGGGACAGAAAGGTGATTTGCTAACCCCCACGCTGAATATTCGCTCTCATGGAGTCAAACCCAGGACTTCAATTGTAGTATTTTAGCCACTTGACCAACTTAAAGTTGAGACACATTTTTGCACACTTTGGCCATCTGGAACCTGATCCACACTTGGACAGTCTCATGAATTGTATTTTGCTGCAGAGTCCCGTATCTACAGGGATAATTTGTTTATTAATTCAAGTGGAACGATCAGTTATATATGCAGCACTTCGTACTGGGCCAGTGCCACGGTCCTGAACAGGATAAGGAACCTCTAGGGACAGTATCTATATATGACAGAGCTACGCTCCCTTCAGATCTCTGAGGCCATCACCTCGCTAACAAAGGTCTGGTCCCTATCCTTGACAGCTGCCCCATCTAGAACCCCTGTAGCTACGCTATTGTAAATGACATCCTGAGCAAGAAGTGAGTTGGGTATGAAGGTAAGATATATGTATACACTGTATATCTCTCAGTACGCATAATCCCCTTTCGTTGTGGTACAACATTTTAACTTATCACAAGGACAACTTGCCCTCCCAACATTATTCCATACAACAATTTTGTACACAACAGCAGCACGTGATAGGAAAAAGAAAACAGCATAACCTTGACACCTACTTCTGTACTCATTTGTTGCACACGCGGTCTATCAAATAGGAATTCGAAATTCTGGCACATCATAGGGCTTGCGAATGGGATTCCCTAGCCTTCCGTCTCTGAACGTCCTAATATTATCCTGGAACACCGGAAGTACATGCCGTCACGGTCCGGCCCGTTGTCGTTGCTGAAGCTGTTGCCAAAGAGCCGCAGAGACGACAGGAGACCAGGCATCGTTGACGACGTGGGATTTGCAGGGGTAGCTTCCTTCCTTGCTCAGACGGAGGCTCCTCAGGTGCGGGCATGCCTTGGCGGCGGCCGCATATACCAAGTGACTGTTGTCGAACATTTCACAGGGAACGATTGATAACTCAAGCTCCTCGAGTAGGGGGAACTTCTTCATGTCTATGCTGAGACTGACTGTTGACATCTCGCAAGATGTGAGTCGGAGGCTCTTCAGCAACGGTGCCCTGCAAACATAGTATTTAATTTGTCGCCTCTTACTGATTTTCAATCTGGGGAGGATTAATTAAATCGGGTGAAGAATTCTGGCTCACGTGTGGCCACGGAAGAAGGGGAAGAAGTCGTCCTCGACGATGCCCTTTGCCCAGAACGCCTCGCACCGCCCTGCGCTGCGCAGAAGGGCGGTGTGCGCCAGTGCACGGAGGTGGCTACCATTGACGCAGCTCGGGGCAGGTTTGGCGAGGCTTCGCATGTCGATGCGGCGCCACAGCTCGGGCTCCTCCCGCGTCCCGCGGCGCCATGAGCGGCACACATGCCCAGCCCCAAAGATTATTTCGGAAATGTTCAGCATTTGCAGCACGAGGAGCAGCAAGTCCTGCGGTAGCTCCGCCCATCCCCTTGTCTCCACCTCTGCATCACCCTCGCCGTGGCCTTCCGTCAGCGGCAGCGGGGGCGGTGGCTGTTCATCGAGAAGCCGACGCTTGCGTTGGTGGCACGAGGAGGGTTCGCACGCCATTGCGCCGTGTCGTCGTTGCGGAGATGCAATGCCAACTTTTATGCAATAGGAAGCGGTCTATTTCTCGATTGGCGTTACGTACTTCGCTACCTGAATTTCCCATCCTTTTCATGTCTTCCTGAGCAAGCAGCTGTTTAGAAACGACAAACGACATAAAGTTCTTGGAAAGTTCCTGTTAACTTGTTGTACAGTCGATCCTTCTCACAGACGGCACCAACATGATTGGACCTAAGGTAACGAAATGCATCTATTATAGCTCTGTCTTTTACAATAACATATGCTCTGTGAATTAAATCGTATAAAGAAACTGTACCCTCTGCCGATGAAACATAGGTCCATTATGTTTGTTCAAGAATGACGATGGAACTTAATTACTAACTATTCAATGGCCTTGCTGGTGTGCAACCAACAGCATGGAGCTTATTTTTATCTAATCTATGTGTGGCCACGGAATGTTCAAAAGAATTTGTATTCAATTTTCTGCGTTACAAACTTTGGTGCTGCATACTATGGTTTCTCCCTTGGCTCATCACATGATTTATATGGTTTTCTGTGCATTCTGTTCAGGTTCAAATGTATATGGAACCCTAAATCAATCCTTCCACACATTAACCTTACTCTTGATAAAAAGGCAGAAAATCAACTTCTTAGTGAGGCAGAGTTGGACCTTAAGAATTGTTTAAAACACCGTTTGGTCCAAATGCTTCGGGAAGAGGAAGTGAAATGGTACCAAAGGGCAAAAACTACCAAACTACTTCACGGCGATTGCAACACGAAATATTTCCAATTAGTAGCAAGCGGCAGGCATAGAAGAACTAGAATCTTTCAGCTTGACCAAGAGGAAGGAGTAATAGAAGGAGATGAAAACCTCAAGCGGTATATTACAAATTTTTATAAAGGACTCTTTGGCTCACCAGAGGCTAATGGCTTTTCACTATTAGAATCCTTGACAGAGGATATTCCTCAAGTGTCAAATGAAGAAAATGAACTTCTTACTGGACAATTTTCAGAGGATGAAGTGAAAAAGGCTATCTTCCAAATGGAGCATAACAAGGCTTCGGGTCCTGATGGATTCCCGACAGAATTCTACCAAGTTTTTTGGGAAATCATCAAAGGAGATCTTATGGCTCTTTTTCATGAATTCCATGCCGGAAAATTACCTTTGTTTAGCCTTAACTTTAGTATCATTACATTGCTGCCAAAACAAAAGGAGGCTAAGCAAATACAACAGTTTCGTCCAATATGTTTACTCAATGTAAGCTTCAAAATTTTCACTAAAATCATGACTAATAGAGCGGCCTTAGTAGCCGAGAAAGTCATAAGACCTTCTCAAACCGCGTTTATGACAGGTCAAAACATAATGGAAGGGGTAGTGATTTTACACGAGACCATTCATGAAATGCATAGGAGAAAGTTGGATGGGGTAGTGCTGAAATTAGATTTTGAAAAGGCCTATGATAAGGTCAATTGGTCTTTCCTTCAACAAACGTTGAGGATGAAAGGGTTTTCACCATTATGGTGTAAATGGATTGACCAAATCGTTAAAGGAGGTAGTGTGGGGATTAAAGTGAATGATGACATTGGGCATTATTTCCAAACACAAAAAGGTCTCCGCCAAGGCGACCCTCTTTCCCCCTTTCTCTTTAATTTGGTGGTGGACATGTTGGCCACTCTTATTGAAAGAGCTAAGTCGAATGGTGAATTCAAAGGGGTGGTACCGAACCTAGTAGATGATGGCCTTTCTATTCTCCAATATGCGGATGATGCTATTCTCTTCATGGATCATGACTTGGAGGATGCAAAAAACCTTAAACTAGTGTTAAGTGCTTTTGAGCAATTGTCCGGTCTAAAAATAAACTTCCATAAAAGTGAGCTTTATTGCTATGGCAATGCCAAAGAGCATGAACGGGAGTATGCCCGACTCTTTGGATGCAACAATGGCTCCACACCTTTCAAATACTTGGGGATCCCAATGCACCATAGAAAGCTTTCAAATAGCGATTGGATAATAATCGAAGAGAAGTTCCAAAAAAGTTGGCTAGTTGGAAAGGAAAGCTGTTATCCGTTGGGGGAAGACTTGTCCTAATCAACTCGGTTTTATCGAGCCTAGCCATGTACATGCTCTCTTTTTTGAAGTCCCTAAAGGAGTGTTAAAAAAGCTTGATTATTATCGATCAAGATTCTTTTGGCAATGTGACGAACATAAAAAGAAGTATAGACTTGCTAAATGGAGCATTGTGTGTAGACCCAAGGATTTTGGGGGTTTAGGAATTCAAAATCTTGAGATTCAAGACACTTGTCTTTTAAGCAAATGGCTTTTCAAGCTAATGAATGATGAAGGGACTTGGCAAAGCCTTCTACGAAGGAAATATTTGTCAAACAAAACCTTAACTCAAGTAAATGCAAAACCCGGTGATTCTCATTTTTGGACCGGATTGATGAAAGTGAAAGACCATTTCTTACAATGTGGTCACTTTAGTATCAATAGTGGAACCAAAGTGAGATTTTGGGAGGACACTTGGATTGGAGACAAGCCGCTAAGAGTCACTTATCCTAATCTTTACAATATTGTGAGGAGAAAGGATGCCACAGTGGCAAGCATGCTGAATTCTACCCCATACAATGTTTCTTTTAGGCGTGCCTTGGTAGGTGATAACCTTATAACATGGCACCAACTTGTGACTCAGGTCATTAACGTTTCCCTTAATGAGGAAAACGATGTCTTTAGATGGAATTTGCAAGCCAATAGAATGTTTTCAGTCAAGTCTATGTATAAGGCCATAATTCAAAGTGGAATTGTACCCCTAAATTGTTATATTTGGAAACTGAAGATACCCCACAAAATCAAGATCTTTCTTTGGTATGTGATTAGAGGAGTTATTCTCACAAAGGACAATCTAGCTAAAAGACATTGGACCGGTTCTTTAAAGTGCTGCTATTGTAGTTCTCTAGAAACAATGCAACATCTTTTCTTTGATTGTCACTTTGCACGCTTTGTGTGGAACACCATTTTCATTACCTTTGGAATTAAGCAACCTTCTTCTATCTCATGTTTATTTGACTCTTGGATTAAGTGCTACAACACTAAGCTCAAGAATCAAATTCTAGTTGGGGTAGCAGCCCTACTTTGGGTCTTATGGTTGAATAGGAATGATATGGTTTTTAACAAAGCTAAACAAAACAATGTATTGCAGGTAATTTTCAGGATGTCACACTGGGTACGCACATGGTCCCAGTTGCATAAGGATTTGGAGATTCAAGACAATCTTAAGCTCGGAAGCCGGCTGTTGGAGACAACCATCATGGAGGTTTTTGCTAGATTCGGTTGGAAGTTCTCTCAAAGGATTGAGGCCTGATTTTGCATGTTTGTGTGAAACGTAGACCTTATTTTCTTTTGCATTTCTCTTTTATGCAATCTCCCGCATGAGAGTTAGAGTCTAAGTACTCTTGAAGTTTGTTGCCTGTGGCCTAGCGCCTGAATGCTTGTAATTTCGCTGTGTACACCTTCGGGTGTAGAGGCGGGAACCTTGTTCCTTTATCTAAAAAAAATCGAACTATTTACTCCTCACTTTCGAAACTACATAAGCATTCCTCATCATCCAATTTAACGTTCTGGTCTTGTGGCCTGCAGTATTTACCATGTTATTTTTATATTATTCTTGGGTGACTGTAGTTTAAGAATGAAGGTGTGTACATTATTTCTAGTGAAATTATGTTACGTGTTTTAAAATTTTGTTTAAATTCTCAGAACTCAGATTTTATTTATTTTTCAATATTTTGTATATTGGGTTTATCAACCTCCGGTAAAAAAAATTACTGGTAAATTTTTCCCTGGCCATGGCCTACGTTTCATTGCCCTGGTCCAATATAATTGAGATGGTAGCAGCTGGCATGCATGAGAGTGCAAAAACTAACCCAAGAAGTTTATCTAAGAAATAAATAAGATTATTTGTTGCGTAGCATTTGTCGGCTCGTACACAGCTTTCTTTGTGTTCGTTTCCTGCCCTCTGAAATTTAGCACTGTCACATCAAAGAGAATCTTAGTATTTATGAATATTTTGATCAATTTAATGATAAAACCCTTTTATTCACATTGGTGCTAATTTTTTAGATGAATCTAATGAGCTTAATTAATATATGTTTTGCTACAGTGATGCTACAGTAACCATCTTCTAATCATGACTTAATTAACATCATTAGATTCGTCTCGTAAATTAGTCTAGAGGCCTGTAATTTATTTTATAATGAAACTTTATTTAGTACTCCTAAATAGTAAAATTCTTTTTAATGTGACAGTTATAAAGTTTAGGCTGCAGGAAACGAACACAACCTGCTAAGGAAGCCACGACATATGTGATGTTCAGTAGCAAAGTAAGTAACACTGACGGTGAAATGGACCCGCGCGCTGCCTTTTGCACACATGTGATGAGGGAGGCATGGCGATATCTTGATCCCCATGAAATTAGTGAATGATCATATATAGCCCAGCCCGTAAAGTGCACAAACTGGACACCTTTGCATTCTGGTGGGCTTCTTCTGGCCCCGTTGCCTCCTATTTGAATTGCCCTTGATCAGCTCGGCGAATTTGGCAAATTTATTGTCTCAAAAAAAGGAAACATATTTTAAATCGTTCACAAATCAGTTTCGACGGGCTTGTAATCAGACCCAAATGAACAGACTAGTTGTCTGAAAGATATTACCAACTACTGAGAAAATAAATAACCATATCAGTATTTGTGACATAACCACCTCTTCACAAGGGGCTAGTAGGATAAAGCAGGGGCGGACCTAGTATAACCTCAAGACTAGGGCCATTGTATGGTTGCTAGTTCTAATTGTGATGGTATATAGAAAAAAACTAGCAGCATATTATGATGTTCAGTAGAGAAAAACAAGTAGTTGTATGTGTAAAATACAGGCCAAGACTAGGGCCAAGGCCCTAGTGGCCTTGGCCCAAGTTCGACACTGGGCTAAAGGATCGATCTTGGGTGACTCTTGACGAAGCAAGAGCCCAAATAGTATACACACATGAGCATAACAAAAAAGAGATATAAGCTTTAATTTAGTTATTAAAATTTAAGTTCACATTTGAGTACATGAATTATTTTGAAAAGCATAGCGGAAATGATTTACACATGGCGTTCTTTATCTTGCAATGTCATCTCCTCTGCATTGGTCAAGCAAGAATCGCTGCAGGAACTACCTTCATCCCCTTGGATCTGCATGGGACGTAGCTTTGCGATTTGCATGACTTGCATAGTATATTCTGACTGGTTGGATTAATGCATATGATAGAAAAATAGATGTTTTACTTGTTGTCTTGGTTGCCTTATTATGGTCAATTTGTTATGCCACAATGACATTATATTTGACAAGAAAGCTATGGACAACGTTTATGCAGGCTATCTTTTGTTGAACCTATTAGGTACGGTTCTAGTGCTTGCTACAAAAGGAGACCAAGAGAGAAGACATGTTTTGATGGTTTGCTGGGCTTTGGTGGTGGTGGCAATGCAAGGTTTCGCCAACAATGGATGACCGCTTAGTCATAGGTTGTGTGGTTGATCAACTTTTTCTCTCTTTTTTGTGGCAAACTTTATAATAATGTAACCGAGACGCTGTATGCATCAAGTATGCAAAAAGGCCGGAAACTTTGTGTAAAGTTATCCAATATCGGGAAAAAAATGTAGTACTATCAGAAAAAAAAAACGTATAGTGAGGCTGTCATGCAAAAACTCTAGAAAGTTTTTATCTGAAAAGCAAACGCCATTAGAGGATGACAAAACAGCACGCCAATGATAATCAGTGACACCTCTGCCGTTCCGTCTTCCTTCCTAACTCCTATAAATTAGGTTCAGTGCAAGTTCAATCGTCTTTCTCGAGCTACGCTATATATCTCTAGCTTGACCGTTCGAAGCCTTTCAGTCTTCCACGCCCTTTAGATTTTCAACGAAATTAACTAATTAAGCATTAATTAAGGAAATGAAACGTCAGTGCCTCTCTATAAATGCTCCCACATCGAGTGGAACGGAGAACGGAGGTTCATTGCAACACAAGCGTAGCTGCTAGTACAGCTCTTTTTCTACTCCACAGTCTGAGGAAGTCATGGCGTCAACTGCTTGCCGCTGAAGGTGCGCATCCAAAATCCAGATTAAACAGGAATCTCCCACGGATTCGTACCTCACTGACTATGATCACTGGTAGGGCAGCTGGTGATATGATTAAATTAATACCTTGTTTTCCACAGGACAAACAGGGGGACGGAGGCAGACGTGACACCTGTGCAGGAGCCGTCGGAGTCGAGGGACTGGTCGGAGCTGCCCCTGGACGCCCTGACATGGGTGTTCGCCAAGCTCGGCGCCATCGAGATCCTCATGGGCGCTGGCCTGGTCTGCCAGTCCTGGCTCCAGGCCGCCAAGATGCCCGATCTGTGGCGGGTCGTGAAGTTCGTGGACACGGCACGCCACAAGGCGGTGGCGGAACGTCTGGAAAATTCTCCTGCTTTCCCATACATGGAGCCGCAGATTGACTTCGATGTCCTATGCGCCATGGCTAAGGTGGCTGTAGACCGTTCCGGTGGGCAGCTACAAGTGTTCATCGGAAAACGGTTTGTTACCGGTGAGCTCCTCGAGTATATAGCGGACAGGTACGTTTAATTGTGTCCTGGAATGGAACACATATATATATCTGGGTCGTCACCATGCATGTGTCACATTAATTTGTTCCCCTCTTTCCTTGGTTTTGATTAGAAAATATATGTCGTACGTGAAACGTTTTGGCACCAGTATATATTTTGATTGAATCAAACAATTAACGAGCGAATTCGCAATGTTGCAGGTCACCGTCCCTCAAGGGGCTTAACCTCACATCATGCAATGGCCACTACAGGAAACTAGTTATATGCCGTGTGCCCACAGCACACGGCACAAGGCCCCTAGCACACGACACACTTTGTGCCGTGTGTTGCTCACGGCAAAGCGCACACGGCACAAAACTTGACGGCACAGAAACTGTACCGTGTGTCATTTGTCGGGCACACGGCACAGTTTCTCCCATCTGTGCCGTGTGCCGTGGAAGCACACGGCATAGGTGGTTGACGCCGTCCCATGTTGACGGCAATCTGTGCCGTGTGTCAAGTCCTAGACACACGGCACAGTTTGAAAGTGTGCCGTGTGTCTAGGTTCCTGGCACACGGCACAGTTTGAATTTGTGCCGTGTGCCAGGGGCCAGGGCACACGGCACAGTGTCAAACTGTGCCGTGTGTCTAGGTTTTGACACACGGCACACTTCGAAACTGTGCCGTGTGTCCGGGTTTTGACACACGGCACAGTTTCGAAGTGTGCCGTGTGTCAAGGTTTTGACACACGGCACAGAGGCAACAACCTGCCATAAAAATCAGTTTTTAGCCGCCCGGATCATCCAAAACACAATTAAAATTCACAGATATGAAAATAGCATCCACAAGACATCATCCACAAGATACGATCTGCAATACATCATCCACAACATACGATCCACAATACATCATCATCCACAAACATATGATCCATAACACATCATCCATAGCATAGTATCACAAGCATCACAAACATACACGAGGTCAATGATCCCAAGGCCGCCAACCTGACGCAGCTCTTTCCCATGGCGAGCATTGGTCTTCTGGCCCGTCATTCGATGCCGCCGATTGATTCTACACAAGTGAATGCACAAGATAGACGTTGATTAATGATATGAATAAGTGAGTGATATTAACACTAGCTAGTCAATCCAACTCACCGGGGTAAAAGCAGGAGTAGTAGACGGTGCGAACGATGTGAACAAGTGTGGTGGAGGAGTTGTACCCATCTGCGACGCCATCCGCTGGAGCATCATCTGTTGGTTCTCCTCGGCCCTCCGTCGATCCTCCTCGCGTAGGCGGTTCACTTCATCCAGCTGGGCCTACAAAATGTCACCCAATTGTTACTACTGAAGAGAAACATGTGTGGGAAGTAATGAACGGCAAATGACAGTGAGCTAACCTGGAGTGCCTGCAGCTGGGACTGTGTGCTGCTGCTAGGAGTGCGTATAGCCGGGCTCGAGCTTGTGCTTCTTGCTCGAATCTGGGACAGAGTGGGAGTATTGACCGAGTCGACACAGCTGTTGCCGATAATGTACCGTCCGTGTCTCTTTCCTCCTCCTAGCCTCATCGCCAGCTCGCCGTCAATGTCCTCTCGTGCTTGGATCCCATTCAGGCCCATGTACCTCTCTTGCCATAGACGTGTACTCACCGATGCGGCTGTGGGCAGCAGGATTGCTGTAGGCCTCGGGTCCGTCGTCCGGGTTGAAGTCGACGCTCGACGTCGCCTTGTCCTTGTGGGCCAAAGCCCATCCCTTCAAGGTGCCCAAAGGCTGGCCACCATGTGACACCGACTGCGAAGCAAAGGAAACACAATGGTATGCTTGTTACGTGTAATATACATTATCATTTGAGGAACTCATGAAATAGCTAGAAATAGATTCACGTACACATGTAGCCATGTACTCGCTAAGTGTACGGCTGCCTTGATGATGTGGTGCACCTTGCATCATCCGACGCCGCTCCCGCGCCGCATAGTGCTCTTCCTCCCAGGTGGGTTTGCACCACAACTTTTCCACCAAAGCAATCCAGGCTGGCTTATTCTTAGCAGCCCACCACGGAATCACCTACACATGAAGTGCATAAGTGTTAATGTCAAATTATACACAACTAACAATAGAAGTAATGACATTTTCATATTTACCGTGTCCGAGCAATATTGCTCCATGGTGAGCCACATGTTTCTAGCTTCCTTTTTGGTGACCTTCATCTTCCTCACGGTAGCATTGAAAGTGATCACAGCTTGGATACGCGCCTCGTAAATCATGTCCTTCACCATTTTCTTACATTGGGTGGAGATCATACGGTTAGCCGACTCCTGGTAACCCTCGGCACACCTATAAAAGTCCTGCATACACATGAGAGGTATCGTGTCATTACTTAAAAAATTTCGAATGAATTTAAGGTACTAGAAAACATATTGAGATAAAAACTTACCCACAGCTCCATCACCACGCGATGTGCCTTGTTCCTAAAAATCCTACCCATAGGATCCATAGAATCTTTTTTGTGAACGTAGTGCTCCCACGTGGTGGCTAGTTCCTCTTTCTCGCCAATCTCAATCGTACCCGGCCGGTGGACCCGGACCGGAAGGCCGAGGATGCCACCGATCTTACGGCGAGACTCTCCTGGAGTGACCACGACCCAACCCCTACAAAAATGATTGAGATAAATTATTAGTGTCGCACGTAATAGATACAAAATATAATTTGAATTGAAAATATATGAAGTTACTTACTTAGGCAATTCCGGACGAATCACCGGGCGTCTCTCTTCAAGAATCGGTCGCGGCGGGAGCTGCGCGGGACCTCTCAACCAAACCTCTGCGACCTGCTCGGCCTCCCCCTGCTCAGCCTCCCCGCTCGTCGTCCTCCTCCTCCCCCTCGGACTGCGCGTCCTGGTGCTCCTCCTCCTCCTCCTCCCCCTCGGACTGCGCGCCCTGGTGCTCCTCCTCCTCGTCGGACTGCTCGGACCGCACGGCCTGCTCCTCGTCGTCCTCGGACTCCCGGACGGGAGGGGTACGAGAGACTCTACCTCTCCCTCGACCCTTGCCTCCCGACCTCCCACGACCCTTGCCTGCTGCCTTGCCTCCACGCTTCGTACCCTTCCTGGACCCGGATCCCCGAGCTTCATCGGACCCCCGGAGTACAACGAGGCCACGGCTCTCATCCCCCTTCTCAACACACCACCGGGACCCCCACCATCTGTCCCGACACCTGCAAAAGAAAAATAATAAACCAATCAGCATAATTTGAAAAAGAGCATAATAAACAAAACATAACTGTACATAATATAGTATTATACAGAATAATTATTATTATATTACCATAGCTGCATTAGAAATAATCATCATCATCGAGATTAGCTCGATCATAGTTCTCTTCATCACTATCACGCATGTCATCCATATCATCATGCCCGTCATCGGACTCCTCATCGGAATCGTTATTTGTTTTTTCAAGTAATGTGATGTCTTCCAAATCATCAACATCATCTCCACTACCCTCATCATAGGACATCTCATTGTGTACTTCCATATCGTCATTTGTATCGGTTAAGTCTATCTCAAACCTTCCGTCAAGCCCATCCTCTTGAAAAAATTCATCTCCGTCATTTCTGTTTGATTCCTTGTTGTAATCGGTATCGTTTGGGACAGGTAGTTTACTATGTGACCCGGTCTTGAAGACAACGAGACCAAGGTTTTAGCTCCTCTTTTTGACATGGGTACCGAACATAATAAACTTGCGTGGCCTGTTGAGCCACGATATAGACATCGTCTCCTAGTAAGACGGATGACTCTTGAATTTCGGTTAAGCCAATATTAGGGTATTTCCTCATTACATTCGGATTAAACCAATGACATTTGAAAATGACTGGATTAAGAGGTTTGCAACCATGAAACGAGAGCTCATAAATCTCTTGAATTCTTCCATAATACTCAATACCATCAAGACCCGGCGTAAAAACTCCGGTATTTGTGGTTTTTCTATCGGGACGACCCTGCTCGTAGCTTATGGTGCGAAATCGATATCCATTGACGTCGTAACCATCAAATGACTTAACCTTATAGGCACAACCATCAGCAACTTGTCTCAACTCGGGACACATGGATGCATCGATATGTCCCTGCAAGTTACGGAGGCTGCATGTACACACTCATTTTGTCGCCGGGGTTTCCAGGAATTATCAATGACGGGAATATGTTCCGTCATTGCATGATGACGCCGGGGGGAGATTGAGGGGTATCACAAAAACGGGCTAGCAAGAGTACGGTGCAGCCCCCATTCCATAAGGTTGGAATCCATCTGTTGCCGGTGCGACACGTACATTACGAGCATCTATGGCTTTGTCACGATGAATGCCATCAAAATGTGTCCAGGATTTGCCATCAGCTGGGTGCACAAGCTTATCAGGATGATATCGAAGTCCGTGTTTGTGCCACGTCATCTGTTTCGCGGACTCCTCATTCATGTAAAGACGTTGAATTCTCGGTATGAACGGAAGGTACCGCAGGATTTTCACGGGGACTTTACTCTGCCGCTTCGACCATCACAAGACTCTACCTCAAAGTATCTAGAGGAATTACACTTCGGACAGTACTTTGCATCTGCGTGTTCTTTCCTAAACAAGACGCATCCTTTCGGACAAGCATGTATCTGCTCATATGGCATCTTCGGGGCACGAAGTACTTTCCGTGACTCATACATGGTCTTTGGGAGAATGTGACCTTCCGGAAGCGAGGCCGGCAACGATCGTCAATATGTCATCAAAGGCGGCTCGACTCGGGCTAAGCCGAGACTTTACACCCATCGGGCGGGCAATGGCATCCAGTTTAGACACCTTGGTATGCCCGTGAAGGGGTTGTTGTGCCGCCTCCAACATCTCGTAATAAGCCTTCGCGGTTGGCTCACGCTCCTCCTCCATAGGTGCTTCCTCCTCAAAGTGTGCTTCATGATAGTCATCTAACATGTCTCCTACTCCGGCATCAGAATCATAGTCAGCAATGCGTTGCCTCACGACCTCATGTCTCGTACGATCCACGGTTTCTCCATGTAAGGTCCACACAAGATAGTTTGGATTAAATCCATACTTGCAAAGATGCTTGTCCCATGGTTAACTTCGGTTGTCGACGTGTATTTCCACATCCGACACGGTGTTGACGTCAAAAGTCGCCAACACACCGTTGTCCGGAGAGTCCACCGAAACCCCGGCTGACGCAGGGCCCTGTGCTCCCAACGGACCGACTCAGCTCGCCGATTCTCGTGTGCGCTGGTGCGTGCCGGATGGTTTTCCTGCAAACCAACAAAGACAATAAAAAGTGTAAAATTCCGGGTCATCGGCCCGGATAGGCCGATGTGCAGCCGTGGCCGATTCTGGCGTAAGATAGACAAAATCGGCCATTGACTGGGAGCAGCACGGCCCATCCATTTTATGTATTAAATGCCGGGCAAGCGAGCTGTGATACAAACGATACGAAATCGGCCGATGCTATAACATGCGATCGGTGGCTAGCAGCCGATTTCGTCGGTGAGCAATCAAATCATTAAGACCTTGCAGGGATGCATTATCGAATAAAATATAGACAAGGTAATTATTAATGGGATGTAATTAATTTGATAGCAAAAGGATGGTTCAATCATCAATCGGAGCAATAAATCGGCCGATCGGGCATCCGACCGATTCTGCCATGGATTATAACAGTGAGTTATTAGATCTATCTAGATGGATAATGATGATCAACGAAATCATACTAATAACTCAGGTTCAAAGGCAGCTTTAAACAGATTTGGTTGCTAATTGAACATGAAACAGCTAATGAACGTGATAAACAATCGGCTAAACACTCCGAAAGAACAGTAAGACAAATACAACCACACAGATCTCGAATCGACCAGTCGCTCCAACAGGACAAGTCAACCGATGGCACGCGACTGGACCAGATCTAACGACCGCGCACGCCCGGCCGATCCAGGACAAGCACAATCATAAACGCCTTAACTATGAAAGTAAATCTACACCCTAGCCAATCGGCTGCATGCGCCTAGGACAAGTCAACTATCGCAAAGGCAAACACAGGACACGTCAACTGAATCTGCACAGTCGAATCGGCCAAGATGTAAAAGAATTCTCATAGCGGCTACCGTGACTCGGACGACCAGATCCGAGCCAATCGGCGTTGCGAGCAAAGGCTGGGACGGGGAGGCAGGACAAGTCAAACTATCTCCACCACGAGCCCGGACCAGGTCGACTTGACTCATCCCGGCCGATACTCACTACGACGATTAAGAACAGATCCGGTCGCCGGATAACTAGCAATTAAGCCATCTAATTACGAACAATGCGCCGAGAACTAGACGACATAATTACCTTATCAAGCCAACGTGTTGTCGACCGGAGCCCCGAAGATCCCGCGCGAAAACAGTAAAGACTTGACAGAAAATTAGGGTTTGGCGATGCGCCGAAAGTTGTATTGGATGTGAATCGAGTTTACAGGTTACACCCGAGTACATATTTATATCCGGCACAAAGAATCCTACTCGGATCCTCTTCGGGCCGATTTCCTAACCGACTAGGATCTTTTTCCAAAATTAAACTATTATTTCTAATTTTACAACGTGGGCCAGGCCCATCAATATTATGCTCTTCCGTTAGCATCCGTGCACGATTTCCGGGAGGGACGCGCCTCTTTACTCGTCCATGCGGCCGTCGGCCTTCGGCCCACCGGCCCTCCTTTGACCTATAGTCGCCGACAATGGGTTCCTTGGTCAAAAACCGGCGTCAACACATGCCCCCCAGTCCGGGGTATGCTATGCATGCGTCGGACTGATCTGTTCTCTATTATCGCGCCGGTTTTACTGCCCGTCACTTCTCCATAAAACCCGGGGCCACCCCCGGTCATTTCCCATCTGCTTCCTCTCCTTGGCCTTCATCTTCCTCTGTTCCAGCGACCTTTTCCTCCTCGAGCCTTTTCAACTTCTCATCGCGCCGTCGCCGTCTTTCTTCTCCGGCGACCATGAACCCTGTTGTTGCTGCTGCTGCGGCCGCCGCCGCCGGCCGCTTCGTCACCACCACCAACGCCGTTCCGGAGGTAATGTACATTCGGGCATCCCTCTTTTCTACCTTTGCAATTTTTCTTCGCGTTCTTGTTCTTGTTCATTTTCACAATTTATCTTCTTCCCGTTCCGCTTCTCATTTTAGCCCTATTTCTTGTTTTTAGGAGATCCGGAACCAAGTCGTTATTCCGTCCAACATCCCGACTCATTTCTTCTTGGTTCCTATGGGCGATCCCGACCCCACGGATCTCATCCGTGCCGAAACGGATCGGGTTCCGTTTCGGCAACGAGTCCCGCTATCGGCCGAATGGGCCAACAGCTTCCGGTCATGGCCGACCCCCGTCGCAGGATGGCGTGATTGGTATAAACGGGTGTCGGCCGTCTATTTGCAAGGTTGGGCCAACATCGGCATCGCCCATGCCATCAAGCTGTCTCCGGCCGATCACCGGAAGAATGAACCGTTGTCGGCGATCGCTTGCTACTTCCGGTCGACGCCCTGAATCGCTTCATGTTCGGCCACGGCCCGGCTACCATGACCTTATTGGATACAGATCATGTTGGCCGATCCGAACATCACGACGGAGGCCACTCCGGACGCTGTCCGCATTAAGTCCTCCCACCGGATCAACCCTAAAGACACCAGGGGCTGGAAGGGCTATATTCGGACTTACAACAAGGGGCACGGCACGGTCGATCGCCGCGAACATGTCGCCTTCCTCAACATGTGGCTTGACCATTTCTTCTTTTGTGGGGTCAGCGTGAGCCCCACAAACAATTTTCTGCCGATGGCCGATGTATCGGTCGACAGCCATGCCCTTCCCATGGGCAAGTATCTTCCGGGGTCGGCGTACCTCCTTCTTCACCAGGTTTCAGTGGAGCTGCGCGCCGGCCGATCAGTCAAAAACCTAGGTGGCCCTTGGTGGTTTATTCAAATGTGGTTGACCCTCCATACCACCAAGGCCATCAATCTGGATCTCGGCGTGCTCCGCTTCCCCGGCGACTACGCCGAATCGGCCGTGCCCAGATTCAGCCGGTGCATCTCTTTCGGGGAGGCGTTATCCATGGCACCGGGGCGGCCATGTCGGACAAGAACCCGGCGTATTGGTTCGCCGCCTTCTACAAGGGCCTCAACGATGAAAGTACGGACTGGTACCCGTACATTGATTTCTTCGAGAGGGAGTACGACACCCCCTTTTTGATCGACCCAACTTTCCCGACGGCCGACGGGGAAGCAATCAAAATCTTCACCACCTGCCTCCGCCCCGTCTGCCGCCGACGGGACTCATCGCCGGGAGCAAGGCCTTCTGCTCCTATGAGTTCTACCACCCGTCGATATCGGCCCGTCAACTCGGCTTCGGCCGCTTGCTCCCCAGCCTCTTCTATGTGGGGCGGATAAAGGCGCGGGCTGCCGTCGACAATGCCATTCGGTGGAACCGGCTCATCGGCCGTACCGCCGATATCGTCACCGGTGACTTGGCCGGATTTTCCCGGCGCCCGGAGTACCCGCCTTTTTGACCGTTGGTGGGGTGAGTGGAACCGGCACCTTCGCAGCCGGAACACCGCTTCCTTCTTCTCCGGCCTAGTCCCGGAAGAACCTTTCGCCGAGGTACGTGTAGCTGATTTATTTTTGTAAGGCCGATTTTGTAAATGAAATCGGCCACTCCAAATGCTCATCCTTGTATCTTCTCTTTCAGTCGGACTCGGAGGAGCCGCCGACCCAAAGCATCGGTGGCCGGCCGATTGCATATTTATTGCCGAGCCCAATCGTTCCAAATATCGGCTTCACCGACCGCACTCCCGCTCAAGCATTTGCGGCGATGAGTCGAGGGGCGCCAGCTGTCCGCAAGGCCAAAACCAAAACGGCCGCCCCCAAAAGAGGAAGGCTAATGTGCCAGCTGCAGGGTCGACTCAGGCCCCGAAGCGATACCGCGCGCTGCTAAAGCAGCCTCGTGCGCTCGTCCGACCCGGATTACTATAGCGAACCGTCTCCGCTGCGTCAGGTTGTTATTGCATGATCGCCGATTCCTTTTCACTTAACATGCCATCTAATTATGAGTTTTTAGCAGGAATCGGCGGTCCCTTCTCCTCGGGCTCGGACGCCAACGCCCGATAGGCCGATCCGCCTGCCGACTCCTCCACGGGCCAAGACGCCGACGCCCGAAAGGCCGACTCAAACAGCTCCGGAGCCTGCAGTCGTACCAAGCCAGGCCGATCCAAATCCTACGGAGAGCCCAACTCACTCGGATCGGCCTGCGTCTCCCGAGGCCGCCACCGAAGCTGAACAAGCTGGCCATGTGTCGCCCACGGCTCCTCCCAAATGCACCGCTGCCGACGAAGAATCGGCCGGCCGGGAGCCGCCCGCGGCTTCTCCCGAAGGTAATGCTGCCGATGAGCCGTCCGGCAGAGCGTCGCTCGATGCCACCTCCGAGGATGTCGCCGGTGAAGGTGGATCGGCCGGCCGAGAGCTGCTTGGAACACACGAACCTGTGGGTTCAATGGCACGGCCGATGGACGTCCGGCCGCTTCGCGTCGACGCTTCGCAGGTCTGTTTTTACTATTTCCTCCTTGATTCGCCGCTGATCATTAGTTTTATCTTACTCTTCTTGGTATTTCAGGCGCTCAGCTTCCCTCGTCCTGCGCCGATTTCGGTATCTTCCGCTGGTCTTATCACCATGACCGAAATCGCGCGCCGGCTTGAAGTGTCATCGGTTGAAGGCTTGGTGGCCGACGCCCACTCTATCCGGGAGCGGTACTTGGAAATCCGGGCTGAGCTCCCGGATGATGTGCGCGATGCTCTGCACCGCGTAGCATACATGGAGTACCGGCAAATGGATTTCATCCGTGCCCAGCAGCGTCTAGCTCGCCACGCGGAGCAACAGCAAGCTGCACTACTCGCCGAGAACTCCATCAAGCGTTCCGAGGAGGAGGCCCGCAAGACCCCGGAGATGCAAGAGCAACTCTCAAATCGGCAGGGCGAACTGCAAGCAATCAATCAGGAGATTGCCGATTTGAGAGCATCGCTGGCTCTCAAGGAGAAGGATGCGGCGGCTTTAGAAGCCATCATTGCACAGCTTGGCGGTTGATGTGGCGGCCCAACAAAAGACGACGGACGAGGCAATCCAAGCGGCCGATAAGATGGTTGCCGCGGCGCATGCCGATGTCGGCCCTATCGAAGATGACCCGTCGGTCATGGCCAAACTCGACTCCATGCTGGCCCGCGCCTTATCTCGCCATCCAAGACCTTCTGTCCCGCGCCGAGGCCGTCGACTACGCTTAGATGTAATAGGACTTAAACAATCTTTTGTTGTAAATATTTTTTGTACTAAGGGCGATATACAGTAATATCGGCCATCCGAAGACGATGCTTAAAACACCGGCTGTAACTCATTTGTCCATTACTTCCTGCGTTTTGCTTACATGCTTTACGGCTAAGGGCGATACTCTCGATATCGGCTGTCTCAAGGCGATGTGCATCGACATCGGCTGTAGTCCCTTTTAGACCGAACACTATGAATTAATCCAAATACTAGGATAATACTGCTTCAAATACTTCCCATTAAGCGCTCGGCCGAATTCCTCCCCTGCTAATTCTTTCAAAATATATGCATTTCCCGGCGCCGATCGGCTAATCAAATAAGGTCCTTCCCAATTAGGCGACCATTTACCAAACCGATTGTCCTTCACACCGATCGGCATCCTAAGCTTCCAGACCAGATCGCCCTTTTTAAACTGTTTCAGCACAACCTTCTTATCATAATGGCGGGCGACCCTCGCCTTATTTTGCTCTATCTTTTCCAATGCATCCAGCCGATTTTGTACCACGTCTTCTAATTCATCCATCATCAACCCGTGGTACTGATCGGCCGATAGCTTTTGTTGCAATTCAACCCTTCCGGAGCCGATAGCTGTCTCCCATGGCAATACGGCTTCGTGCCCATACACAAGCTGATACGGCGTGACTTGCATGGCCCCATGTCGTGACATACGATAAACCCACAAAGCGTCCATCAATTTCATGTGCCACTTACGAGGATGCTCTTGTATTTTCCGCTTGATTAACTTGATCAAACTCTTATTCGCTGCTTCAGCTTGACCATTGGCTTGGGCATAATATGGTGACGAATTAATCAATTTAATCCCCATTTCTTCAGCAAAAGATTGAAATTCGTCCGATGTGAATACTCGATCCCCGATCCGTCGTGATCGTCTCCGGAATCCCAAATCTATGAATGATATGCTACTTAACAAACGTTATCACGTCGGCCGTCGAGACTTTGCGATAAGGTGCCGCTTCAACCCACTTTGTAAAGTAATCTGTAACTACCAATATGTACTAATGTCTGTTGACGTCAAAAGTCGTCAACACACCGTTGTCCGGAGAGTCCACCGAAACCCGGCTGATGCGAGGCCCTGTGCTCCCAACGGACCGGCTCGGCTCGCCGATTTTCGTGTGCGCTGGTGCGTGCCAGATGGTTTTCCTGCAAACCAACAAAGACAATAAAAAGTATAAAATTTCGGGTCATCGGCCTAGATAGACCGATGTGCAGCCGTGGCCGATTCTAGCGTAAGATAGACAAAATCGGCCATCGACGAGGAACAGCACGGCCCATCCATTTATGTATTAAATGCCAGGCAAACGAAGTGTGATACAAACTATACGAAATCGGCCGATGCTATAACATGCGATCGATGGCTAGAAGCCGATTTCGTCGGTAAACGATCAAATCATTAAGACTTTGCAGGGATGCATTATCGAATAAAATGTAAGCAAGGTAATTATTAATGGGATGTAATTAATTTGATAGCAAGAAGATGGTTTAATCATTAATTAGAGCAGTAAATCGGCCGATCAGGCATCCGGCCGATTCTGCCATTGATTATAACAATGAGTTATTAGATCATATCTAGATGTATAATGATGATCAATGAAATCGTACTAATAACTCGGGTCCAAAGGCAGTTTTAACAGATTTAACTAATTGAATATAAAACAGCTAATGAACGTGATAAGCAATCGGCTAAACACTCCGAAAGAACGATAAGACAAATACAACCACACAGATCCCGAATCGACCGATCGCTCCAACAGGACAAGTTAATCGATGGCACACGATCGGACCGGGTCTAACGGCCGCGCACGCCTGCCGATTCAGGACAAGCATAATCATAAACGCCTTAACTATGAAAGTAAATCTACATCCTATCCAATCGGCTGCATGCGCCTAGGACAAGTCAACTATCGCAAAGGCAAACACAGGACACGTCAACTGAATCTGCACGATCGAATCGGCTAAGATGTAAAAGAAATCTCATAGCGGCTATCGTGACTCGAACGACCGGATCTGAGCCAATCGGCGTTGTAAGCAAGGGTTGGGACGGGGAGGCAGGACAAACAAGTCGACTTGACTCATCCCGGCCGATACTCACTACGACGGTCGAAAACAGATCTGGTCGCCGGATAACTAGCAATTAAGCCATCTAATTACGAACAATGCGCCGAGAATTAGACGACATAATTACCTTGTCAAGCCAACTTATTGTCGACCGGAGCCCCGAAGATCCCCGCGAAAACAGTAAAGACTTGACAGAAAAATTAGGGTTTGGCGATGCGCCGAAAGTTGTATTGGATGTGAATCGAGTTTACAGGTTACATCCGAGTACAAATTTATACCCGGCACAAAGAATCCTACTCGGACCCTCTTCGGGCCGATTTCCTAACCGACTAGGATCCTCTTCCAAAATTAAACTATTATTTCTAATTTTACAACGTGGGCCAGGCCCATCAATGTTATGCTCTTCTGTTGGCGTTCGCGCACGATTCTCGGGAGGGACGCGCCCTTTACTCGCCCAAGCGGCCGTCGGCCTTCTACCCACCGGCCCTCTTTGACCTATAGTCGCCGACAATGGGTCCCTTGGTCAAAAACCGGCGTCAACACATGTCCCCCAGTGCTGGGGTATGCAACGCATGCGTCGGACTGATTTATCCTCTTTTATCTGCGCCGGTTTTACTGCCCGTCACCTCTCCATAAAACCCGGGGTCACCCCGGTCATTCCCATCTGTTTCTTCTCCTTAGCTTTCATCTTCCCCTGTTCTAGCGACTTTTGCCTTTTCGAGCCCTTCCAACTTCCCACCACGCCGCCGTCGTTTTCTCTTCCGGTGACCATGAATCCTGCTCGTTGCTGCTGCTGCGTGCCGCCGCCACGGCCACGTCGTCGCCACCACCAACGCCGTTCCGGAGGTAATGTACATTCGAGCACCCCTCTTTTCTACCTTTGCAATCTTTCTTCGCGTTCTTGTTCTTGTTCATTTTCACAATCTATCTTCTTTCCGTTCCGTTTCTTATTTTAGCCCTATTTCTTGTTTTTTAGGAGATCCGGAACCAAGTCGTCATCCCATCCAACATCCCAACTCACTTCTTTTTGGGCCCCATGGGCGATCCCGACCCCACAGATCTCATCTGCGCCGAAACGAACCGGGTTCCGTTTCGGCAACAATCTCCTTTATCGGCCGAGTGGGCCAACAGCTTTCGGTCATGACCGACTCCCGTTGATGGATGGCGCGATTGGTATAACCGGGTATCGGCCGTCCATCCGCAAGGTTGGGCCGATATCGGCATCGCCCACGCCATCAAACTCTCTATGGCCGATCACCACAAGAATGAACCGTTGTCGGCGGCAGCTTCTTATCTCCGGTCGGATGCCCTGAACCGCTTCATGTTCGGCCACGGCCCGACTACCATGACCCTCCTGGATACGGTCATGTTGGCCGATTTGAATATCACGGCGGAGGCCACCCCGGATGCCATCCGCATTAAGTCCTCCCATCGGATCAACCCTAAGGACACCAGGGGTTGGAAGGTCTACATCCGGACCTACAACAAGGGGCACGGCACGGTCGATCGCCGTGAGCACGTTGCCTTCCTCAACATGTGGCTTGACCACTTCTTCTTCTATGGGGTCGGCGTGAGCCCCACAAACAATTTTCTCGCCGATGGCCGATGTATCGGCCGACAGCCGTGCCCTTCCCATGGGCAAGTATCTTCCGGGGTCGGCGTACCTCCTTCTTCACCAGGTTTCAAGTGGAGTTGCGCTCCGGCCGATCGATCAAGAACCCGGGTGGCCCTTGGTGGTTTATCCAAATGTGGTTGTCCCTTCATACCACCAAGGCCATCGATCCGGACCTCGGTGCGCTCACCTTCCCCGGCAACTACGCCCGAATCGGCCACGCCCGTATTCAGCCGGTGCATTTCTTTCGGGAAGCGTTATCCATGGCACCGGGGCGGCTATGTCGGATGACAACCTCGGCGTATTGGTTCGCCGCCCTCTACAAGGGCCTCAACAACGAAAGTACGGATTGGTACCCGTACATCGATTTCTTCGAGAAGGGGTATGACACTCCTTTTCCGATCGACCCAACTTTCCCAACGGCCGATGGGGAGGCGGTCAAGATCTTCACCACCTGCCTCCGCCCTCGTCTCGCCGCCGACGGGACTCATTGCTCGGGAGCAAGGCTTTCTGCTCCTATGAGTTCTACCACCCGTCGGTGGCGGCCCGCCAACTCGGCTTTGGCCGCTTGCCCCCGACCTCTTCTATGTGGGGCAAATAAAGGCGCGGGCTAACGTCGACAACGCCATTCGGTGGAATTGGCTCGTCGGCCTCACCGCCGATGTCGTCACCGGCGACTTAGCCGGATTTTCCCGGCGCCCGGAGTACCCGCCTTTTGACCGCTGGTGGGGCGAGTGGAACCGGCACCTCCGCAGCCGGAACACTCGCTTCCTTCTTCTCCGGCTTAGTCCCGAGCGAAGCTTTCGCCGAGGTACGTGTAGCCAATTTATTTCTGTAAGGCCGATTTTATAAATGAAATCGGCCACTCCAAATGCTCACCCTTGTATATTCTTTTTCAGTCGGACACGGAGGAGCCGCCGACCCGGAGCATCGGTGGCCGGCCGATTGCATACTTAATGCCGAGCCCAATTGTTCCAAATATCGGCTTCACCGATCGCACTCCTGCCCAAGCTTTTGCGGCGATGAGTCGAGGGCACCAGCTGCCCGCAAGGCCAAGACTAAAACAGCCGCCCTCGAAAGAGGAAGGCTAAAGTGCCAGCTGCAGGGCCGACTCAAGCCCCGAAGCGACACCGCGCGCTGCTAAAGCAGCTCTGTGCGCCCGTCCGACCCGGACTACTTCGATGAACCATCACCGCTGCGTCGGGTCATTATTGCATGATCGCCGATTCCCTTTTCACTTTACATACTGTCTAATTATGAGTTCTTTGCAGGAATCGGCGGTTCTTCCTCCTCGGGCCCGGACACCAACGCCCGATAGGCCGATCCGCCTATCAACTCCTCCACGGGCCGGGACGCCGACACCTGAAAGGCCGACCCCGTAGCTCCGGAATCAGCGAGTCGTACCAAGCCGGGCCGATCCAAATCTTACGGAGAGCTCAACTCGCTTGGATCGGCCTGCGTCTCCCGAGGTCGCCGCCGAAGCCGAACAAGCTGGCCGTGTGTCGCCCACGGCCTCTCCCAAAGGCACCGCTGCGCGACGAAGAAGCGGTCGGTCGAGAGCCGCCCGCGGCTTCTCCCGTAGGCACCGCTCGTCGATGAGCTTGCCGATGAGCCCGCCGATGAGCCCGCCGAAGCTGAACAAGCTGGCCATGTACCTGATGCCGCCTTCGAAGATGCCGCCGGTGAAGGGGAATCGGCCGGCCGAGAGCTGATTGGAACACACGAACCTGTAGGTTCAATGGCACGGCCGATAGACGTCCGGCCGCTCCGCATCGACGCTTCGCAGGTTTGTTTTTACTATCTCCTTTTTGTTTTCTTGATTTGCCTCTGATTATTAACTTCATTTTATTTTTCTTGGTATTTCGTGCGCTTAGCTTCCCTCGTCCTGCGCCGATTTTGGTATCTTCCTCCGGTCTTACCACCATGAACGAAATCGCGCGCAGGCTCGAGGCCTCTTCGGTCGACCGCTTGGTGGCCGACGCTCACCCCATAAGGGCCCGGTACTTGGAGGTCCGGACTGAGCTCCCGGAGGATGTGCGCGATGCTCGCACCGTGTGGCATACATGGAGTATCGGCAAATGGACTTCATTCGTGCCCGGCAGCGTCCGGCTCGCCACGCGGAGCAGCAGCAAGCTGCGTTACTCGCCGAGAACTCCATCAAGCGCTCCGAGGAGGAGGCCCGGAAGACCCAGGAGATGCAAGAGCAACTCTCAAATCGGCAGGATGAATTGCGAGGTAATCAACCGGGAGATTGCCGATTTGAGAGCATCGCCGGCTCTCAAGGAGGAGGCGGCGGCGGCCTTGGAAGCCACTATTGCACGGTTGTCGGCCGACGTGACGGCTCAACGTAAGACGACGGACGAAGCAATTCAAACGGCCGAGAAGATGGTCGTCGCGGCGCACGCCGATGTCGGCCCCATCGAGGACGACCCGTTGGTCATGGCTAAACTCGACTCCATGCTGGCCCGCGCACTATCTGCCGTCCAAGACTTCTTGTCCCGTGCTGAGGCGATCGATTATGCTTAGGTGTAATAGGATTTTGAACAAAATTTGTTGCGAATATTTTTTGCACTAAGGGCGATATACCATAATATCGGCCATCCGAAGGCGATGTTTAAACATCGGCTAATTTATCGGTGACTCCCTCTGTTTTACTTTCATATTTTTTGGGCTAAGGGCGATACTCTCGGTATCGGCCGTCTCAAGGCGATGTGCATCGACATCGGCTGTAGTCTCTTTTAGGCCGAACACTATGAGTTAATCCAAATACTAGGATAATACTTGCTTCAAATACTTTCCATTAAGTGCTTGGCCGAATTCTTCCCCTTCTAACTCTTTCAAAATATATGCATTACCCGGTGCCGATCGGCTAATCAAATAAGGTCCTTCCCAATTAGGCGACCATTTACCAAACCGATTGTCCTTCACGCCGATTGGCATCCTAAGCTTCCGGACCAAATCGCCCTCTTTAAACTGTTTCTGCACAACCTTCTTATCATAATGGCGGGCGACCCTCGCCTTATTCTCGCTCTATTTTTTCCAATGCATCCAGCCGATTTTGTACTACATCTTCTAATTCATCCATCATCAATCCGTAGTACTGATCGGCCGAAAGCTTTTGTTGCAACTCAATCCTTCCGGAGCCGATAGCTGTCTCCCATGGCAGTACGGCTTCGTGCCCATATACCAGCTGATACTGGCGCAACTTGCATGGCCCCATGCCGTGACATACGATAAGCCCACAAAGCGTCCATCAATTTCATGTGCCACTTACGAGGATACTCTTGTATTTTCCGCTTGATTAACTTGATCAGACTCTTATTTGCCGCTTCAGCTTGGCCATTGGCTTGGGCATAATACGGCGACGAATTAATCAACTTAATTCCCATCTCATCAGCAAAAGATTGAAATTCGTCCGACGTGAATACTGATCCTTGATCTGTCGTGATTGTTTCCGGGATCCCAAATCTATAAATGATATGCTCTTTAACAAACGTTATCACGTCGATCGTCGAAACTTTGAGATAGGGTGCCGCTTCAACCCACTTCGTGAAATAATCTGTAGCTACTAATATGTATTGATGTCCTTTGCTTGATGCTTGGATTTATCCGGCCGATCATATCCATGGCCCAGCCTCCGAACGGCCAAGGTTTGATTACTTGGATTCATAGCTGACGCGAGCGCCCTCTGTATAGGTCCGAATTTCTGGCAATCTTGGCAACTTTTATAATATTTAAAACAATCGGCCAACATTGTCGGCCAGTAATAACCAGCTCGCCTTAGCAGCCACTTCATTTTATAGGCCGATTGATGCGTTCCGCAAATCCCATCATGCACTTCGCTCATTACCACTTTGGCCTCGGTGTCATCAATACACTTGAGAAGCACCCCATCAATTGTCTTGAAAAATAATTGATCATCCAACAGAACATACTTCAAAGCTTTATATCTTATCTTCTTATCCGTAGGTTGGGATGGATTGCTCAAAAAATTTCGAATTTCCGTACGCCAATCGGCTTCTTCAATATCAGCTATCTCTAAGCTGTTTTCGGCAAGCCGATATCCGGATGCTAACCGAGCCAAGTTATTTGCTTCAAACTTCTGCTCTCTTGGTATATGGCTGACTTTAACACACTTGAACCTTTTCATTAACTTCTGGCACTTTCTATGATATTGCAACAATATTTCATCTTTACACTCATACTCATCGGCCAGCTGACTCACAACCAACAAGGAATCGCTGAAAATTTCCACAAAATCAGCCCCGGCATCGATGAGTAATTCCAGTCCTTTTAATATCTGCCTCGTATTCGACTTGGTTGTTGGTGTGCGCCTCTACTGTAATAGAGTATCCACGTATTGCCCCCGAGGCGACACAACAACCAAGCCGATTCCACTTCCCTCCTTGCAAATTGAACCATCAAAGAATACCGTCCATGGCACTCGGTTCAACATATCCGGCCGAGTGTTCACCGTGTTGCACTATTAAATCAGCCAATACTTGTGCTTTTACTGCTTTGGCCGATTCATAGCCTAAATCAAACTCCGCAATTGCCAACATCCATTTGCTCAACCGGCCTTTGGGGACCGGAGCCGATAGCATATATTTTACGACATCGGCCTGGCAAACGACAGTACACTCTTCGGCCAACAGATAATGCCTTAATTTTGTGCATGAAAAATACGGACAGAGACATAACCTTTCCACCTCCGGATACCGTGTTTCTGCGTCAATTAATTTGCGGCTGAGATAAAATATGACCCGCTCTTTTCCCTCCTGTTCTTGAGTCAATGCTGAGCCGATGCACCTATCATCGGCCGATAAATATAACTTAAAGGGTGTGCCTGGCTTTGGCGGAACCATCACTGGTGGGGACACCAAATATTTCTTGATATCTTCTAAAGCCTTTTGATGGATCGGCTCCCACCGAAATTCTTGATTGGCTTTGAGTTTCAACAATGGCGTAAACACATCAAGTCGACCGGACAAGTTTGAGATAAATCGCCTAATAAAATTAATCTTGCCGATCAAGGACTGGAGCTTCGTCTTGTTCGTCGGCGGTTCCAACTTTCTCGATAGAATCAATACTCTTAGGGCCGACTTCAATTCCCTTTTCATGCACAATAAACCCCAGAAATTGTCCAGCTCGAGACGCCAAACGCACACTTGAGCGGGTTCATCTTCAGGCCGTATTGTCTTGTCCTCTTCAACACTTCTCTCGAGATCAGCCACATGACTCCCAACCGATCTTGATTTCACCATGACATCATCAATATAAATTTCCACCAATCGGCCGATTAAATCGTGATATATAAAATTCATGGCCCTCCGATATGTAGCACCAGCATTTTTTAGGCCGAAGGTCATGACAACCCACTCATATAGTCCCAACGCTCCGGGCATCCGAACGCTGTCTTCGATATATCTTCTTCGACCATAAAAATCTGATTGTACCCAGCATTTCCATCCATAAAGCTCAAAATTTTGTTGCCGGCGGCTGCATCAACTAACAAATCGGCGTTTGGCATTGGGTACTCATCTTTCGGAGTCGCCTTATTCAAATTTCTGAAGTCAATGTAGACCCGCATCTTTCCATTTTTCTTTTCCACCGGCACAATACTCGGAAACCCACTCCGCATATCGGCATGGTCTAATGAAGCCGGCCTCATATAATCTGATAATCTCTTCTTTGACGGCTTCATAATACCTAGGGTCAATTTTCCGAGCCCCCTGCTTATATGGCCGATATCCGGGCTTGGTGGGCAACCGATGTTCAACGATCGATCGGCCGAGTCCAGGCATCTCGCTATAATCCCAAGCAAAACAATCTTTAAATTCCTCCAATAAGGCCACTAATTCATCTCTTACTTCTTTACACAATTTCTTGCTAATATATGTTGGCCGAGGCTTGTCTCCATCCCCTATGTCTACCTCTTCTAACTCGTCGGCCGACACAAAACCGTGACCTAATTTCCCGTCTTCCGGCTCGTTAATCGGTCGACTCATCATATCCTCGGTGCGTGTATCGATCGGCCGATTGTCCGTCAATTCTCCCGTGGGGCCCATCGAGCAGCCGGGGGTACCCGACCCCCGGTCACAATAACTCCGTCGTCGGTGATGTTTATGGCCTCCGCATCCCAATACGTGCCCGATAAACAAGGCAGGCTCTCCGGACCGGCAAACTCGAAATCGGCGGTTGCAATGGTTACGGATTTATCGGCCCGTACGATTTCGACCTTGTTGCCGACCCATTGAATCAAACACTGGTGCATGGTTGATGGGATGCAACAGTTGGCATGAATCCAGTCTCTCCCCAACAAAGTTGTGTATGCACCTTTCCCGTCGATGATGAAAAAGTGGTGGGTATGGTTTTGCTGCCCACGAGTGATCTCCATTATTGCGGCCCCACGCACATCTTGACTTCTCCCGCTGTAATCCTTGAGCGTCGATTAGCCCTCATCATTTCTTCCGGCGTCTTCCCGAGCTTGCGGTATGTAGTAATCGGCATGACATTGACCGCTGCCCCTCCGTCGACCAACATTTTCCTCATTGGTGACCCATTGACGTAGCCGCTAATGTACAATGCCTTGAGATGCAAATGATCGAGTTGATCGGCTTATCAAATACCGCCGATTCCGGCGTCCACGGAATCTCTCGAAGTCTCCCCAACTCGGTTCTTCTTCAGCCGAATTTTCATCGGCTGATCCGACAATCCCGGGCATCATGGATATCATATTCACCGCGGCTTCAGCTCGGACCACTTGAGACTCGCACTTTCGGCCTCCATTCCTTCTTGGGCTTGGACTCATCATCTTGGTCATCTCTCGTAATATCGTCCACCCTTGATTTCTCGACAACGCATTCTTTGGAGCCTCCTCTTCGGGTTTTGCTGAGCAAACCACTGGGCACCACTGTCCTTCGTTCTCGGTTTGATCACCTCTCGAATCTTCATGGTATTGGTAATCAAACTCTTCTTCATCATTGATTGGCCCCGATCGATCGTGAACGGAGGTTCTCTTTGGCACTACGTATCTTCGTTCATCATATCTCGTGATCATAGCCGATCGCTCTTCCGGGGCCGATTGTTGAGATTCATAGTTGCGACCAATCGGCCGTCCCCGGTAACTTGACGACCCGACATCACGATACTCTTCCCGGCTAGTGCACTCGGACAGTTCTCGATAGATGGAAGCTTCATGTTTCGGTCCCAGCAGATCTGAAAGCAAGGACAATCCCGAGTGTGGGTCAAAATCTTCTCGACGGACCACGCTTTGCCTCGTATCGCTGACTTTGACCGATAGATTCCTGTTCACGTGCCGCCCGATCTCTTTCTTCCTCTCCCTCTTCCTCTCATATCGGCGTATGAAACCAGCTGATCCACCGCCGATGGTATTGATGTACATCGTATTAGCCGGAAAGGGTGCCCATCAACTTTCATCTTCTTCTTTACATCAGCTGCTCGCAATACCCCACTCGTCAACTCGCCTTCCGGATCTCATCTCTCATAGCATAACAATCAACGGTGTTATGATGTGAATTTCCATGCCACTTGCACCACTTAGCCATTTTCTTCAACTCCTCCGGCGTAGGAATTTTGTGATGAGGTGAAAGCTGGATTTTCTTTTCCCGCAGCAGCTGATCAAATATCTCGTCGGCCTTAGATAAATCAAAATCATATTTCTTCTCCTTAGGATTGACATGCGGAGAAAATATCGGCCGTTTGTTATTAGTCCACTCAACCGCATTAATTCCCCTTCATCTTCCTCACTCGTCGAAATCAGCATAAGTCACCCGATACCGCCGATTCCTCGGTGAGCTGGAGATTCTCTTCCCGGCCGATCGCCTGCGGGTCAGCTGTGCCAGCCCATCAAACTCATGTGGGGTAAACTTTTCTTTAATGTTGGAAAATAGCCCCGCATAAGCGATTTCGGCCAACCGTTGCTCTGTCGAGTTCAGATTGTAGCATCGTCCCCTCAGGGTCCCGAACCTCCGTATATAATCAGCCACCGATTCCCAGTTTTCTATTTCACCGCCATTAAATCGGACAAACTAAGCTCGGTAATGCCCGTGAAGAAGTACGAGTGAAACCTTTTCTCCAGATCGGCCCAACTCTGAATAGAACCAGGTGACAGTGAAGCAAACCATGAAAAGGCCGATCCGGACAATGACAATGGGAATAGCCGAACCCGCAAAGCCTCCCGAGTAGACGCCTCACCAAGCTGTGCGTCATACCGGCTGATGTGCTCCATAGTTGATGTGTTATCTTGCCCAGTAAAACTTGGAAAACTCAGGAATTTTATACTTATTGGGTAAAGCCACGGAATCCATCCAGTCGAGGTAAGGTCGCCGATACAATGCACTTTTCTCCTTAGGCTTCAAATCGAACCGATCTTTCATCATATCGGCGATCTTAGCCATGAGGCTATTCATATCATTGGGTTCAGCAGTTGTCGATCCGGTCCCCGTCATATAAGCTGTGTTGGGCTGCCCCCGACCGGGTGTATCAACCGACCGTTTCCGAAATCCCGATGCCGTAGCCGGGAACGATGAATCGCGGAGCGATTCCATAATTCATGGCCGATTGGATCGGCCGTCCGATCATGAATCCCTGTCCCCAGCCGATGCAGTTGGCTGTGGAATACCAGATATCGGCCGTACTATAGTGGGTGAGTTCTCAATTCTGCTCGGGCCGGTATTTGGTACGTAGAAGAAATTAGGCTGCTGTGCCATCTGCGGGACCGCTGCCACATGGGTCGCTGCCCCTAATTCAGAAGTCGGCTGTTGTACATCTTGTTTGTCGCCCTCCTCCGTTACCGACTTCTTGGGGCCACTGTCACCATATCACTCGTGTCCTTCGATGAACGAGTCCGCCATCAAGCTGTGTCCTTGATCAAATTCCCGATGGTGTTGGTCAACACGCCCGATTGATTGATTAGGGCCCGATGAACGGACGAGTTGACCATATCATCGAGTTGGTTGGCATCCGGTAGTCTCTGGGCTTTGATTTGGTCTAGTTCTTCCGGATGCAGAATCCGAGGGATGTCTCCTTTTGTGGCCACTCGCCACGTGTCACTTTCAGGGCTTGAAAGTACTTTTTCATTGCTTCGGCCAGGTATTCTTGGTACTGCAGCTTTTGTTCTGTCGTCATCTTTCCCCAGGCCGAAACCTCGTTGTCATCGTAAACTTCTCCATGCCCTTTGCCATCCGTCCTAAGAGGAACTGGAACAAAAATCGGTCGATTTTCAGCATCGACCATTGGTGTTACGTCCTCCCCGACAGCCTCGCATGTACGACATCTTGATCTTGGTTGCTCAAGTCCCACCGGGCGTGCCAAAAGTGTGTTGACGTCAAAAGTCGCCAACACACCGTTGTCCGGAGAGTCCACCGAAACCCCGGCCGACGCAGGGCCCCGTGCTCCCAACGGACCGACTCAGCTCGCCGATTCTCGTGTGCGCCGGTGCGTGCGCGATGGTTTTCCTGCAAACCAACAAAGACAATAAAAAGTGTAAAATTCCGGGTCATCGGCCCGGATAGGCCGATGTGCAGCCGTGGCCGATTCTCGCGTAAGATAGACAAAATCGGCCATTGATCGGGAGCAGCACGGCCCATCCATTTTATGTATTAAATGCCAGTGCAAGCGAGCCGTGATACAAACGATACGAAATCGGCCGATGCTATAACATGCGATCGGTGGCTAGCAGCCGATTTCGTCGGTGAGCAATCAAATCATTAAGACCTTGCAGGGATGCATTATCGAATAAAATATAGACAAGGTAATTATTAATGGGATGTAATTAATTTGATAGCAAAAGGATGGTTCAATCATCAATCGAAGCAAGAATCGGCCGATCGGGCATCCGACCGATTCTCGCCATGGATTATAACAAGTGAGTTATTAGATCTATCTAGATGGATAATGATGATCAACGAAATCATACTAATAACTCAGGTTCAAAGGCAGCTTTAAACAGATTTGGTTGCTAATTGAACATGAAACAGCTAATGAACGTGATAAACAATCGGCTAAACACTCCGAAAGAACAAGAAGACAAATACAACCACACAGATCCCGAATCGACCGATCGCTCCAACAGACAAGTCAATCGATGGCACGCGATCGGACCAGTCTAACGGCCGCGCACGCCCGCCGATCCAGGACAAGCACAATCATAAACGCCTTAACTATGAAAGTAAATCTACACCCTAGCCAATCGGCTGCATGCACCTAGGACAAGTCAACTATCGCAAAGGCAAACACAGGACACGTCAACCGAATCCGCACGATCGAATCGGCCAAGATGTAAAAGAATTCTCATAGCGGCTATCGTGACTCGGACGACCAGATCTCGAGCCAATCGGCGTTGCGAGCAAAGGCCGGGACGGGGAGGCAGGACAAGTCAAACTATCTCCACCACGAGCCCGGACCAGTGTCGACATGACTCATCCCGGCCGATACTCACTACGACGATTAAGAACAGATCCTGGTCGCCGGATAACTAGCAATTAAGCCATCTAATTACGAACAATGCGCCGAGAACTAGACGACATAATTACCTTATCAAGCCAACGTGTTGTCGACCGGAGCCCCGAAGATCCCCGCGCGAAAACAAGTAAAGACTTGACAGAAAATTAGGGTTTGGCGATGCGCCGAAAGTTGTATTGGATGTGAATCGAGTTTACAGGTTACACCCGAGTACATATTTATATCCGGCACAAAGAATCCTACTCGGATCCTCTTCGGGCCGATTTCCTAACCGACTAGGATCTTTTTCCAAAATTAAACTATTATTTCTAATTTTACAACGTGGGCCAGGCCCATCAATATTATGCTCTTCTCGTTAGCATCCGTGCACGATTTCCGGGAGGGACGCGCCTCTTTACTCGTCCATGCGGCCGTCGGCCTTCGGCCCACCGGCCCTCCTTTGACCTATAGTCGCCGACAATGGGTTCCTTGGTCAAAAACCGGCGTCAACACACGGGGACACCAAGTTTTCGTACATTTGGCAAATGCTAGTTCCAAGAAAGCCTCGGTCTTTTCAAACCATCTATCGAGTATACTTGTGATTAGGTGCCCACTCCTTGTACATCCACTCACGGTCATCCATCCTAGCTTGAACATATCAATGACCAATAATATATAAACCATTATTTCAATAACACGATGCCTACACTCGTCTAATAGGTAAGGATAGGTCCTAATCCCACCCAAGGATGCGTAGATGTGGTTAGTTTCCATGGTCTACTCCGGTCATAGACAAAATTTCGGCAGCACCTCCTCGCTGTTCTCCAAATACACGTCCTGCAAAGGAGATTGTGTATCCGGAGAACAACGGGGAGATGCTACCGAAACTCGACTCCGACCGCAGTAGACCATGGAAACAAACCCCATCTACGCATCCTCGAGCTGTCCCAATAACGTGGACAATTCGAAACAGATATGGCCAAAGATATGCAAAGATCTGCATATCTCGAACCGTATCTCTTTCGAACGGGAGACGCCTAACTAGGTTACGCGACCTTCAAACATGAACGAAAAGGGGGTTATTCGACTATCACCTTGTGGTCCGGAAAAGTGACGATGGCGGTGCAACCCCGGCCCCTCTTTCTAGACACCGCAATAGCCCCTCCCGTGAAGAACAAAAATTTCATGGTCGGTTAAAAATTTCGGCATAACCTCCCCTACACGGTGAGGTTTCCAAAACCTACAACAAAACAACGGCACGATGGCCGACAATATTCCAAGACGGCACGATGGTCAACTGCACTACCTTTACATGGAATTAACATGGAATGCACCATCATTACATCCATCTTACGTATACGTCATGTAAATGATGATATGCATAAACGCGAATCGGCAAATATCATCAGCAATAACTAGATTATACGATGCACGATACATTATTTGACACCAAGACACCAACAAAAGGTACACTAGAGACGACCATCACGGAGAAGCTACCTTGAGGCGCCGGACGGGGCGCCGGCGGGCGCTCGGACGGGGCGCCGGGCGGGTCGCCGGACGGGCGCCGGGCCGAGCGCGCGCGCGGCGGCGTGGCGGGGTGGGAGGAGGGGCGCCGCGCGGGCGCCGGACGCGGCGCCGGACGGGGCGCCGGGCGTGGCGGCGGACGGGGCGCAGGGCCGGGCGCCGCGCGTGCGGCCGGGCGGGGCGGGACTAGGGCGCCGCGCGGGCGCTGGACGGGCGGGAGGCCGGGCGCCGCGCCGGCGCCGGACGGGCGCCGGGCTGGGCGCCGCGCGTGCGGCGGGCGAGGCGGAGGCTCGGCGGGCGGCCGGCGGGCGGCTCGGCGAGCGAGCGGCCGGCGGGCGGATGGCGGCGGCGGGCGGCGGGCGAACGGCCGGCTGTCGTGCGAAAGGGCGAAACGGATAAGGAAAGAAGGAAGAAACGGAAAAGGAAAGAAGGAAGAAAAGGGCAGCGAGGCAACATGTGCGTGTGTCCGATCTAGGACACACGGCACAAAAATCCGTGCCGTGTGTCCTAGATCTAGCACACGGCACTGATTTTGTGCCGTGTGTCCTAGATCGGGACACACGGCACATGTTGTTTGTTTTTTGGATTTCCCTCCGGCTGACGATCCGTGCCGTGTGTCCTTCGACTTGACACACGGCACAAATTTTGTTCCTTTTTTAAATTTAACCAGCCGTTCAAATTATTTATACCTATTTCAAAAAAATTTAAAAATAACTATTGAAAATGATTCAAATACATATTACCTGAGGTTTGATCAAAGAAATTCATTTCATGTATTTTTTCTCTAAAATTCAATTTCAAACATTAAAATCATACATTGGCAAAAAAATTTAAAAATTTCAAACGAATCCTAAAAATACCCAAAGTTTTTCTAGGTTCATTTTATATGATGTGTAACCTACTTAAAAAGAGTTGTCTTCAAAAACCAATTTAATCTTCAAATTGTTTCCAAATCGTATTGAATCCCTCTCATGACTCAGAAACTTCTCGAGAGATTCTCAATTTTCTAAACAACGTAGGTGATAACTTTTGCGAAACTTCTTCCACTCTTTACCGCAACATCCATACATGAAATAATGATGTTAGCACAAATATCATGAATTTTAGACTTTATTTGAATTTTCTAAAATTAAAACACCCGTGGACAATACGATATTCGCGATATTTTATGTATAAATTGTGCGACATTTACTCTTGGTAGCATTTGTACGGTCTCAAATCAGTCTTACGCACATGAATATAAAGTTTGTTTGCGATATAATTCAATATTTTAAACACTTCCAGTTCAAATTTCAAATATCACAAGAAAATACCGATAACAGAATAAATGCATCAAATATACCAAAAGTGGAAAAAAATACACAACTTTGTACCATAAGGTGTCACATATAGTCTCAATAGTAAATAAAATAATTTCAATACGAAAAGAGGTAAAAAAAATTTATTATGCCGTGTGTTAGACAAAAACACACGGCACAATAATATGTGTGCCGTGTGCTGTTGGCTGGGCACATGGCACAGAGGGGTAGCCTGCCCAGTCACCCCATGCCGTGAGCGGTGCCGTGTGCCCGCCGTGTGGCACACGGCATAGTGAGGAGTGTGCCGTGTGCTCAGGCGTGGCACACGGCACAATGAGGAGTGTGCCGTGTGCCGACCAAATACACACGGCACAAACTGTTCTGCCGTGTGCCACGAGTGTGCCGTGTGTATTTCGTGCGGCACACGGCACAGTTGCCTCTGTGCCGTGTGCCCGATAGAAAACACACGGCACAATCCTTGACACACGGCACATGTCCTGTTTCCCGTAGTGGGCGTCTACAATGAAGACTTCGTCAAGGCAGTTACCAAGTTCCCTCTGCTAGAGGACCTCGTTCTCGTTCTCTGTGACAACCTCAGCGGATGCGACGTCTACGAGGCCGTCGGCAAGGCATGCACGCAGCTGAAGCGCTTCTGGATGCGCAAGGACTACAGCTGGCCTTCCGCCGATGAGGAGGGGGAAGCTTGCGGGATAGCGGCGATGCACGAGCTGCGGAGCCTCACACTAAGGAGCTGTAATCTTACCAACGATGACCTCGAGGTCATCCTCGGTAGCTGCCCACATCTGGAGGTTCTCTCTCTGAATGGCTGCTACAGCATCGTTGTTGATGACGCGCTGCAGAGGAAATGTGCAGGGATCAAGACGCTGCCACTTCCTGTCTTTCATCAAACTGATGAGGATGACTACGAAACGGAAATTTTCTGCAACACTGTCTGTGCTTGTGATTTCGATTACGATTCCGATTGATATGTGATTATGTCAAGGGCTGAACTAAATAACGATTTACCTCGTAGTATGCAACTATGCATGGTGTCTACTTTATGAGCGCAATTTCTGTAGTGGAGTATTGTGAATTTACTTATGTGGTTACCTCTACTATTTATCATTAAAATCAATGCATTTGTCTGAATAGATCCTTATGAGTTTTGCTATTGTGTAAATTTGCTAATTAGTCCGAAAAATCATCCTCTCCTTTTTTATGTTTATTCTCAACAGTGTCACTGGTCAATTGCACATCCAAATAGGAGACTACAAAGGAATTGCTTGACCTGAACTACATCTAATGCACGTATTTGAGATCGCTGGAGATAAGCTCGAGAGTATGCCTGGAAGAACTGAGCGTTGTTAAAAGTGTTGTTTTTCTTTTTTTGTTCAGCCCCTGTCATTTGTGTTTTGAAGCATCTTTTTTAATTACATAATTTTGTAGAAATAACTGATGCTAGGGACTGCTGCTAGGGTGTGGTGCCACGGATGGCACCGGTGCTAGAGGCTCCGAGGGCAGTAACACGCTGGGACGAGGGAAGAGGTCAGTGACAAAGCACAGGGCTGATGACAACGGTTAGGGACAGGTGGGTGTGGCAGAAGAAGGTGTGGGTTAGCGACACTGTGGTCGCACCATATATTTTTTCGGATAAAGGAAACACAAGTTTTCGGCCTCTGTTTTGCAACATATAGCCTGTTCTTTTTATTTTTATTACAAAAAACAGTCTGACGACTGATTAGAAGAGGGAGCAAAAAATAAAGAGGTTATAATCTGTAGTTAACTTCCATCCATGGCTCGCAAACATTTTGAGAGGGATGACCTCTAACATCGCACTCACGGATCGGATATCAGTTTGCACCTCCTCATGCTGCAGCAACACCCAATACCACAACCAATACGCTCCCATGAAAACCGCCTACATAAAAGACGTCTAACAGCAGGCTCGTCCCAGGAAGGTGCGCACCGAGCCTCCAAATGACAGGGGCCTCCAAATCTAACCAATGCACATATGATTATGTATAAATACACAGCTTGCTGGAATAAAAAATATTTAAAAACTCAACCACCACACACGTAGAACTAGAAGCCGAAAAGACTCCTCGATTAAAACTCGTATCTCTCTATCTCTCATCTCTCATACAATCAGCACAACAACCTCTTTGTTTCTGTTTGAGCAGCCTCTCCTCTATCTCTCATGTAATCCGGATTGGGACGCTGCTGCCTAGTGCCTACAGGCTACAGCCTAGGCTGTGGCACACCTAAGTCTCACTCTTAGAAACTTCATTCGATTAAGGTACGATGTGAAATACTTTGATCCCATGTTCTTGCTGATCTTTTCTCAGCCCAATGAACAACCGATTTAATTTCATTCATTCAACAGATGAACAACATAGTATTTTGTTTCTCTTGCAAACTCAACCACCACACACGTAGAGTGTGTGGTGGTTGAGTTTGCAAGAGAAACAAAATACTATGTTGTACGGTAGAACTAGAAGCCGAAAAGACTCCTCGATTAAAACTCGTATCTCTCTATCTCTCATCTCTCATACAATCAGCACAACAACCTCTTTGTTTCTGTTTGAGCAGCCTCTCCTCTATCTCTCATGTAATCCGGATTGGGACGCTGCTGCCTAGTGCCTACAGGCTACAGCCTAGGCTATGGCACACCCAAGTCTCACTCTTAGAAACTTCATTCGATTAAGGTACGATGTGAAATACTTTGATCCCATGTTCTTGCTGATCTTTTCTCAGCCCAATGAACAACCGATTTAATTTCATTCATTCAACAGATGAACAACATAGTATTTTGTTTCTCTTGCAAATTATTTACTAAAGGGCAACGAAAAAGGTCTATTGGCAAATAATGAGTTTAACGATTGGATCCATCTTAGTATTAGACTTAAAGAGCATGAAACAAGTTTAGATTGTGTTTTGACTATGACCACTTGGTATGATTTGTGTTGGTATTTCTTACGTCACGAATGAATCCGCAAGCGCACGGAATACCGTTGTAGCACTTCACCCGGGAGTATTCCAAGGTATCGTATTTATATCCGCAGGGAACAGAGTATTTCTGCAACAAGGTTAGTTTACCCAAGGACAACCAAGACAACGTAGCAAAATAGGGTCGAGAGGGTGACTCTTATCTATTTATCCTTTAAAGGTAGACGAACGCAAGCTAGACTTGTTTACTTCGGGCACCGTCTTAGGCTTGGTCTGCCAAGCCACTCCGGTCTACGAAAGCTCTACTATGTACCCGAACGTGGAGGGTTCCTTTGGATGACAGGGCTGTCACTTCCTGCCACCTACCTCTACAAACCGTGGGGCACACAGCAAACAAAGGCGATCTCCAGCCTAGACACCACGTCTATGCTATTGACCACTACTCTAGCCTCGGCCTAGAACTGAGTTCAGAAAGCTAGAGTACTTCTTGCGAAGCGATGATCCCGTAAACAAGTATAACAAGAATTACGTCTAACACAAAGATATGTCACGATAGATAAGTAGATCACCACGTATAAATCACCAAAAAAAAGAGTGTTTACACGCCAAGGTAAAAGAAAAGGAAATACTACTCCACTTTACAAAAGGGAGGAACACTCCTTCCTCTTCCTTGCCCTCTCTCCTATTCTACTAAAATACAAGAGGCCCTTGGCCTAAGGATGAGAGTTTTGTCTTGTATCTTGATGTTGGTGGTGTGTTGAGAGAGGGGGTGTAGCCCTTTATTTATAGCCTTGGAAGGTCGGCAACTTGGAGGCGGTTCCGGACGTCGGTGGCATTAATTGCAGGTGGAACCGACCTCCGGACGTCGGTGACAAACCGCCGGAGAAAGATGGGCCGGGGGGCCCACTGTCGGCTCGGCCGAACCCACTAGGGTGGTTCGGCCGAACCGGCCTGGACTCCCCGGGCTTGATTATTCTCTCGGTGCCTTCCCCGGCTGTGTACTGGCCCAATCCACTTGCTTGGTTTGATGTTGAGGCTCTGTTTTGTGGTTTTGGGCTTTTGGACTATATTCTTTAGTCCGGGGAAAATCCGTCGATTGCAAAGTCCATGTTTCGTGCATGTTTTCCCCTGTTTTCATATGAATTGCACCTGCATTCATAATTTCACCAAGACTAGTGGAATTTGTTAGAAATAATCCCTATGTCTATTCTTGGTGATGGTGTTTGATTCAAAAAGATGCAACATGTTGACGGTAAAATTGGACCATAAGGACCGTCAACAAGACCCCCACACTTAGCTCTTTGCTCGTCCTCGAGTAAAGGTGGGAGCGTAAGTTGAGAGATCTCTCCCCTTAGAGACCTGCACACATGTTATTACAAGCCACACCGTTTTACTTGTGAACATGACGGTGGCTAACATGCATTCTTGAATGATTGATAAGTGGAACAGCTCATGACTCAAGTCACTATACTTTTGCTCACTAAGCACCTTGGGTTTTTGAAAGTTTTGAAAATAAACAACATGACTCCCGCTCCTCTTCGATTCTCTTGAATCGCTCAAAAAGTGTTTTCCTTACCAAGGCATTGTGTTGCCTCTCTTTTTCCTACTTCTTAGGCTTGTATGTGGAGCTCGGTAGGGAATGAGAGAGGCATACTTGTATCACAAATATTGCTAAGCCAAAAGAAAGGATCCATGGAGAAGCCAAGTCATGCAACCTTGATCAAGAAGTGCGTGTGTGTATGGATATGAAAAAGTGACAACTCCTATTGCAATTGGCCTCTCTTTATTTTGCATTTTCGAGACATGGCTATCTTTTTATTTTCTTTCTTTTCTTTTCTTGCTCTATGCTTGAGCATCTCTTTTCTTCTCTCTTTTTCATTGCTCATCTTTGTGAGCTTTCTTTTCATTGCTCATCTCGTGTGAGCTTTACATAGCCATGTCTCGTTTATGCGTGATTGAGAGAGAGAGAGGAAAAAGAGGTGCAAACGAGGAGTGTCTTTATTTTGGTGGGGTGCTAGCTCCTAGTGTAGGAGTTTTGCCCTTTTTTTTTTTTTTTTTCTGGTGGAGTGTACGTGATCTTGATCAAGAGAGCATGACAAGTTTCTCTCTAGGGTCACTCAATTTTGGTAAAGCTCATTGCAATCACAAGCAGCATATGTATGTAAGTTTTGCAAGGTATGATCATCATATGGCATTGGTAGGAATTTTTGCATCAAGAGAGGAGCATGAAGCCATGGTATTTTTGTTTTGTGAAATAAAATTCCCAAGGACTCGGTAAGCTAAGCGAGAAGATCATTTCGTCGAGCCATATCATACTTGCCAATAATCTAGAAAAACATGGGTCCTATGGATTTGATTATTTGTTCACAGGCAAGTGGTGATGAAGCGAGTAATAAAAAGTGTGCAAGATCATCATGAGAGCATTAGGGAGAGACTTGGGAAAAGGTATTCAAAAGAAATCTTCCCAAGTTTTAGTTGGTCAAGTTTTAGTAATTGTTTTTCGCGTCTCGGAATGAACTTGACAAATAAAGTAGGCGAAAAGGAAGTGTGGGAAACAAACTCAAGTGCCACGAGGAAGCAGGGGCCGAGTGGGACCCACCAGGGTTCGGCCGAACCACCCTTGTGGGTTCGGCCGAACCGGCTCGAGCCCCACCGGTGCTCTGTTTCGCAGTTTGTGCTTGTGTTGTTTTCCTCGTAATGTTTCTGCGCGCTACGCGTGTGTTTGTCTTTGCTTTCCACGATGTCCCCCCACACTTGCCTTTTTGCCTGTTTTCTTCAAAATAGACAAAGATATTTCGAAACAAAACTTGCTCTACCGGTAAGGGAAGACCGGGGAGCACTAATATGATTAAAAATTTAAAAGAGCAGGCGCATTGCAATGCCCAAAAGACATTCGTCGATAGGCGTACGTTCCATAGGGGCATGTGAAAGTGGTTTTACTTTGATCGTCGGGATGGATGGGGATTTGATGATATCCTGAATACCCATCAAGGAAACAAAAGAAAGAATTATTTGCCAGCCGTTCCAACATCTCATCGATGAAGGGCAGCGGAAAATGATCCTTCTTTGTAGCCTTGTTAAGTTTTCGGTAATCTATGCACATCCTCCATCCCGTGACGGTGCGTTGAGGGATCAACTCATTTTTGTCATTATGGACGACCGTCATTCCTCCTTTCTTGGGTACAACCTGCACTCGGACTCACCCACTCGCTGTGTGGAACAGGATAGATAATGCCAGCATGTAAAAGTTTTAAGACCTCCTTTTTAACGACCTCCCGCATCGCATTGTTCAACCTCCTTTGAGGTTCCCTAGATGGTGTACTATCGGGGTCTATGGGAATGCGATGGGTGCAAAGAGCAGGGCTGATTCCCTTGAGGTCTCCAAGCGAGTACCCAAAAACGGAGTGATGTTTTTCTAGCACGGCTAAGAGTTTTGCAGTTTCCTCCTCCGAAAGCTTGTCACTTATGATGACAGGGGTTTCGGGATTTCCGTGAAGAAGAACGTAGCGCAAGCCTGGTGGAAGAGTTTTGAGCTCTACGGGAGGTGACGTAGGTGTAAAAGTTTCGGGCAGCTCAAAAGTTTTCGCCGAATCATCCTCTTCTAAAATGAAATCAAGAGCATTTTCATCCAAGGATGATTCGGGGTTTTCATGAGGAAAAATTGCCATAACCTCCTCCATGCATTCTTCTTCCACAAGCGGCTCCTCGGCAAAAGAGTTTTGTGCATGAATGATAGGAAGAGAAAAAGTTTTCTTGCCGAGGGTGAAGTCTAAGGTTCCTCGAAGGTGATATCCCTAAGAAAAGCTTTTCTATGGGATGACCGACCAAAACATCGAAATCCAGGATTCCGAAACGTGAAAGTCCAAGGAAACCTCTCGCTTCATTACGCTTAATGCAAACATCTCTAATGATCCCCAAACTCTCAAAAAATTGCCCCGGTGGGGCTTTAAGGAGTTTGTCGGAAGGTGCCCATGTCTCGTTTCCAAATAAAGTTGAAGCAAAAGATTCGGACATGATGTTGGCACCTACTAGAGGATTATAGAGAACATCTACCATTACTCCCCGAATTGAGCCACGAATGGTTGATCTAGGATGATCAAGTCGAAGAACTTCCGAAGAAAGTTCGTTTTCCATCAACCATTCATCGCTCATAATTGCTGTCAACTTCCGAACAGTTTTTACGAGAAGAGATTTTTCAATAGGTTCGGGGTTGGTGCAGGGAGTGCTGGTTTCTTTTGATAGGAGTAGTTCAAGGTGTTTCCAAAATCTTCAAAAATTTCTTCCTTGAACTCAAATGGGAAATCAAGAGGTTCATCTTCCTCTATCATTGTTCTTGTGTTAGATGAGGACTCGAGTGCTAGGTGCTCCATCATGGGCACCAAGTGTTGTGTCTCTTGCACAACGAGTTCCTCATCTTCCGACTCCGGCTCTACGAGTAAGTCAGCGGAAAAAGGTGTGTTTTCCACAATTCGATCCAAAAGTTCGTGTGCTTCCGCTATGGTCTTATGAGAAAAAGATCCACCCGCGGCCGTGTCAAGATAAAGTGCGGTATCGTTGCTCAATCCCGAATAAAAGTGTTGTAATAAAATGGGTTCGGGGAGCAATAATTCTGGTCCGGAGTCCGTTAGAGAACAGAACCGAATCCATGACGCACTTAAGGTTTCCTTTTCTTCTTGTCGAAAGCCTATTATTTCCGCTCGTAGAGAAGTGATACGAGATACGGGGAAGAATGCTAGACAAAATTTGTCTCGCAATTCTTTCCAATCACCGTTCACTCTCTTAGCGGTGTAAGTGTACCATTGCTTCGCCTTCTCATTGAGAGAGAAGGGAAACAACTTCCACTTCAATGTTTCTTGTGTCATGCCATGGATCAATCGGCATGAACACAAATGTTCAAACTCTCGCAAGTGTTCATAAGGATTTTCATGTTTAAAACCCGAAAAGGATAAACCTCTAATCATCGAAATGTAATCGGGGAGAACTCATAGCCAGGTGAAGAAATAGGTTGTGATGATGATGGTGGCTCTAAGAGTTCACCCCGTGGAGTGGAGAAAGATTGGATGGTTGGGTGTGACTCCATGATATGTTTTTGTGAAATTTTGAATGTAAGGAAAAAAATAAAAACAGAACGGTAAGTAAGATAGATTACGAGGGCAAACCTGATTCGTTACAAAGATAACAACCGTTCCCCGGCAACGGCGCCAGAAATGCTTGTTGGTATTTCTTACGTCACGAATGAATCCGCAAGCGCACGGAATACCGTTGTAGCACTTCACCCGGGAGTATTCCAAGGTATCGTATTTATATCCGCAGGGAACAGAGTATTTCTGCAACAAGGTTAGTTTACCCAAGGACAACCAAGACAACGTAGCAAAATAGGGTCGAGAGGGTGACTCTTATCTATTTATCCTTTAAAGGTAGACGAACGCAAGCTAGACTTGTTTACTTCGGGCACCGTCTTAGGCTTGGTCCGCCAAGCCACTCCGGTCTACGAAAGCTCTACTATGTACCCGAACGTGGAGGGTTCCTTTGGATGACAGGGCTGTCACTTCCTGCCACCTACCTCTACAAACCGTGGGGCACACAGCAAACAAAGGCGATCTCCAGCCCTAGACACCACGTCTATGCTATTGACCACTACTCTAGCCTCGGCCTAGAACCGAGTTCGGAAAGCTAGAGTACTTCTTGCGAAGCGATGATCCCGTAAACAAGTATAACAAGAATTACGTCTAACACAAAGATATGTCACGATAGATAAGTAGATCACCACGTATAAATCACCAAAAAAAAGAGTGTTTACACGCCAAGGTTAAAGAAAAGGAAATACTACTCCACTTTACAAAAGGGAGGAACACTCCTTCCTCTTCCTTGCCCTCTCTCCTATTCTACTAAAATACAAGAGGCCCTTGGCCTAAGGATGAGAGTTTTGTCTTGTATCTTGATGTTGGTGGTGTGTTGAGAGAGGGGGTGTAGCCCTTTATTTATAGCCTTGGAAGGTCGGCAACTTGGAGGCGGTTCCGGACGTCGGTGGCATTAATTGCAGGTGGAACCGACCTCCGGACGTCGGTGACAAACCGCCGAGAAAGATGGGCCGGGGGGCCCACTGTCGGCTCGGCCGAACCCACTAGGGTGGTTCGGCCGAACCGGCCCGGACTCCCCGGGCTTGATTATTCTCTCGGTGCCTTCCCCGGCTGTGTACTCGGCCCAATCCACTTGCTTGGTTTGATGTTGAGGCTCTGTTTTGTGGTTTTGGGCTTTTGGACTATATTCTTTAGTCCGGGAAAATCCGTCGATTGCAAAGTCCATGTTTCGTGCATGTTTTCCCCTGTTTTCATATGAATTGCACCTGCATTCATAATTTCACCAAGACTAGTGGAATTTGTTAGAAATAATCCCTATGTCTATTCTTGGTGATGGTGTTTGATTCAAAAAGATGCAACATGTTGACGGTAAAATTGGACCATAAGGACCGTCAACAATTTGCATGATAGATTCACTATCTCGAACCAAGTATTTTATTTTGTTTTTAAATTATAACATATATTATGTACTCATATAAATTATTTATCATAAAATTTTGTACAGAGGCCACCAAAATTCTCGGGACGGCGCTGATAATAGACATTGTCAAAGCAAATATCATTACGACAACGCTAGATGGTCCAACATAAAGCCACGACCCCTACTAAAATAAGTTTTCGCATTTGTGGAAAGAAGGCTGCAAGCCAGTCCCCAAACATATGAGATATAGACGTAGGGGCATTTAACCCAGAGAGTAATCGTAACTAGCCTCCAAATATTCCTAGCATTGTGGCACTCAAAAAACAAATGCTGAATTGTTTCGTTACAATTACAAAGTAGCAATTGTGGCTGCCCTTTCAATTCTTTTTTGCTAGATTATCCTTTGTTAAAATGACCCCTTTAAGAAGGTACCAAAGGAATATTTTTTATTTTGAGAGGTATTTGAGTTTCCATAGAAACTTATGATGAAAGGGAACATCTTGGTTCAGAAAATAGTCATACATAGAGCGGACAGAAAAAGATCCACATGTGTTTAACTCCCAAGAAAAGGTGTCCCTTTCATCACTTAAGTTGACCATGAAAACTTTCCCTGCTAGGTTCTCCTACTCGTTAGCTTTGCCACAACCAAAGATCTCCTAAAAAAAAGATTAAGAGGATGTCCCGACATTATGTGTTCCACGGTAGCATGTGGCTCATAGGACACATTGTAAAGGTTCGGGTATAGTTCTTTGAGTGGGCGATTTTCTAACCGATGGTCCTCCCGTAAACGGACCCGAGAGCCATCCTTTATCTTGAAGGGACCACAAGATATGAATATTTCTTTAACCTTAATGAGTCCAATCCACCGGTGAAAATGGTTGGTTTGGCAACCACATGGAACAAAGTTTTACTACTCAAATATTTATTTCGAGTAGGTTCTGCCACATATTCCATCCTTGTTGAGGAGCTTAAAAAGCCATTTGCTCAATAAACATCTGTTTTGGAGCCCGAGGTCAACTATGCCTAGACCCCCTTGATCCTTTGGGCGACATAAAATGTTCCATTTGGCAAGACGGTATTTTTTTCTTATGATTACCGCTCGCCAGTAGAATCGGGATCTCGTAGAAATCTAGTTTAGTAAGGACTCCTTTTGGAATCTCAAAGAAAGGCATCATAAACATAGGAAGACTACTAAGCACCGACTCAATGAGGACCAATCTACCACCACAGGATAGGTGCTTGGCCTTCCAGCAGTTTAGTTTCTTCTCAAATCTCTCTTCGATGATTCGTCGATCTCGAATTACAAATCTTTCTATGCTACATAGGGATACCCAAGTATCCGAATGTGCATCCCTCTATTTTGCAGCCGAATAACTCCATATACCGGGCTTGAAAGTCCTTTGCCTCCCCATAGTAAAATATCTCACTCTTATGGAAGTTAATCTTGAGACCCGATAATTGCTCAAACACACTCAAAATGAGTTTCATGTTGCGAGCTTGGTCTAGATCATGTTCCATGAATAAGATGGTGTCTTCGCATATTGTAATATTGACAAACCATCATCCACGAGATGGGGGATATGTCCCCGAATTTGTCCATCCGATTTAGCTCGCTTGATCGGAATTGCAAGCATATCAACGATTATGTTGAACAAGTACCGGTGATATAGGGTCCCCTTGCCGGAGGCCTTTTCTCGGTTGGAACTAATGGCCAATATCATCATTACTTTTATGGCCACGCTTCCTCCCGAAACATAGTTCTCAATCCAACGACACCACTTAGGAGAAAAGCCTTTCATGTATAGTGTCTCGTTGGAGAAAGGACCATTTAACTTTGTCGTAAGCCTTTTCGAAATCAATTTTAAAAATAACCCCATTAAGAAAATTACCGATGATGGTTTTGAAGTCGCCACCACTACATTAAAGAAAATTAATGGCGATGGTTTTCAAGTTGTCTGCCACTACAGTGATGACTCCAATTCTTTTTACTCTTTCCACTCTACACAACCGTTGCACATGACCCTCTCTTCTTCTTTTTCCTCCAAGCGTAGGGATGGCAATCCGAGTCCCGGTGCAGGGCCCCGACGGGTTTGGCACCCGACGGTGCGGGTGCGGGTGCAGGTGAACTTTTTCACTGCGGGGCTCACCCGCACCCGCCCCATAAAATGGCGGGCTGGGTGCGGGTTTTCTTTCCCACCTGAAGGGCCTCGAGTCTATATTTATATACTACTCCCTCCGTCCCCGTATAAGTGTCGTTCTAGCCCTTCCACCGACAAAATAAGCCACGAGTAAAAAGACTGTTTTGCCCCTGCTTTGTTCCTCTGTCTAGCACTCATGACTGCTGAGGACCGCGCCAGCTTGGTGCTTGCCATCGGGACTGCCAAGCTGCGGCTTGCTGTTGGGTCGCGTGCTGCTGCTGCTCGCCGCTAGGGACGCTTCGCCATGGGTCCTGCTTGCACCAGCTGGAGGCCTTTGCAAGCTGCAACCTCCGAGCTGTAGAATAAGGTGTTGCCGAGAGGATGTGGTCGGAGGGGAATCCTTTTGCTGGAGGATTTCGCTGCCGCCGCCTGCCGTGCAGAACGAGGAAGCTCTGTTGGCCGGAGACCTCCCATCCCTCCCTCATCTCCCATCGCCGAGCTGCGCCGATTTGGATGAGCAGAAAGGCAGATCGGTAGCCATGGATGAGGTGCCTGCCGCTACAGCCTTCAATTTGGAGAGGAGGACGGCGGGTCGACGGCCATGGACGAGGGAGCAGCTCTAGTGGTCACAGGTAGACAGATCCAGAGGGGGAGAGCCGGAGCGGTGGAGGAAAGGAGAAACGAGTGGATGCGGGGAGAAAAATCAGGCACATGTGGACCCTACTAGCTAGGACGACACTCTTTCGTGGACAAAAATCCAAGGCTAAAACGACACATATAAGGTGACGGAGGGAGTATTCAACTATACATACATTGCCACTCAAATCTATACATAGTTCATATAATTTATTTATTTGTTGGATCTTTTTTATGTTGGATAAAAATATTTTTTAATTATGTGTTGATTTTAATTATAAATATATATTTATTGTTTTTATTATATAATTTTAATATGTACATTGAAAACTAAGGGGACTCGACACCCACCCGAAACCCGGAGGGTGCAGACACGGTTGTGATTTTCCTCCCGCGGTGCGGGTGCGAGTGTAAATTCCCACCTGTTGCATATCTTATCGCGGGTGGGCTTTGGCTCCACCGGCCCCATTGCCATCCCTATCAGCGGGCGAAATCCTGGCGAGCATGCTGCTAGAGATGTCTAGCACGGGTGGATCCGATGTTGGGGACGCAGGGGCTACACGGATCTGGACACCCACCCTCTTCCTCGACCTCTCCTCCCCGGTGCGGTCAAAGTGGCAAGCCTATGACTTAGGCTTGGTGGGTTGTAGTTGAGTCTTGTGCATTGCTGGGCTACTTTTGAATCTGTTGTTTGTGGGCTGAATTAGTTTTTATGGGCTGTTACCGGGGCTCTCCGTTTTCGGACTATGTCGCGAGCCACGGTACGCGTTGTAGGGTTGACCAGAGGCATGGCGCGTTTGCTTCCAGGCCGGGTCTTAAATGGGCCACTCCATCCGGGCTGTGCATCGTGCTGGCCTATTTACATTGGCCAAGATGAATGCACAACATATGTGCTTAAGTTTGGCTTTTTAATAAATAAGTGGAAAAATTTAAGTTTGGCCTTTTAATGTAATATTTGGCTTAAACCCAAGTTCTCCCTCACCGTACCGGGAAAAAACTAACTAGAAACTACAACCGGGTAAAGGTCTCACTAATGATTAACCAGCAAAGGTCCATGACAGCTAAATTTCAATAACAAGGATGTTTATCCACACATCACACAACTAGCTGATAGCAAGGTCCGCAATACACAGATATGGATTTGAATAATGTCTCATTGTTTTAAGAGACATTACTCTTCCAATTAAATACTGATGAAACACTGGTTTATTAATCCTCACTGGGGATGGGTCGTGGTGTCCGAGTAGCCGATACTCTTCCTGGTGGTGGGGAAGATCATGAAGACGACGCTGGAGAGGAAGCCGGCCCCGAGGGGCAGGTTCACGAGCAGCTCCCTGACGTCGGGGCCGGCGTCCGGGAAGAGGCACCCCTGAATGCTGGCGTCGGCGAGCGCCACGGCCAGGAACACGATGGCCGAGAAGAAGGCGTGCACGACGTCGAGCGCCGTGATCCGGAACCGTGCCAGGTCCTTGAACGTGGCGTCGCGCTCGGCGGGCGTGCCCGTGAAGTTGAACGGGTAGAGGCCCCGGAAGGTGGCCACGCCGTGGTAGAGCTTGCCGTCGCCGGCGACGAGGCTGTCCGTGAAGGAGAGCAGCACGCACGAGGTGGCGCAGGCGGCGATGAGCGCCGCCACGAGGTACCGGTTCGCCGCGTAGCACACGCCGTGGTTGCTGAACGACGGCGCCAGCGCCTGGAACGCCAGCACGGTGCCCGTCGGCAGCAGCTTCAGCAGGTCCGACGCGCTCGACAGCGTCGTCCTCGCCACCACCGGCCGCACCGCCGCCTGCTGCGAGGGTGACGCTGTCGCAGCAGCAGGAACGATCTGGATTTGGGTGGCGTTGGGATCGTCCATGGCGAACGCTGATGTGTTGCTGGTGTCTCTGGCAGCCAGCTTCACCTTGCTATATAGCGGCGCACGAGGAGATTCTTCAGCATGCAATGGAAATTCTTGAGCACAAGCACGAATGCGACGCCGGCAGTGGCAGACATCGTACCTGTAAAGATTCCAGGCCGCTCGCGACCCACGCCGGGTTGGCCACGGCGACAAGAAACTGCAGGGGCGGTTGCGACAGGCACCGGCCGAACCGTAACGAACGCCCCGTTTCAGCCAGTGGTGTGGTGGCGTGCTGGACGAACGCCGAGCTTTGCTCACGACAGGTAGACGATGCTGATGAGTACGCCGTCCATGTGAGGGAAAAGGCCCAACATACCTCAGCATTCACCGGTTTTAGGCTCTCCAACGCTCAACACGGCAAAGGTTGTTCGGCTAAAAACGGAAGAAAACATTTTTTTATCAGCAATTTTGTTTCGTTACAATCGGTAAAATGTGTACCATAACCCTCGAAAGCAAAAGAGCTTAGGACCTCAATTCCTAGGACTGACCGGTAAATGTACAACTACATAGATGTATGTTGGGAATGAAATAAGGTAGAGTAAATACTGGCAAATCAGAAAATCAAATACTAATACTTTGCCAAGAACTAGAAAGATAGCACGGCGTTGTCATGCTTGATTACCTGTGCCTATTTATCGTTCTGTAAGGTAAAATACAATTGGACTATTTGAGTATAAATATGAAAACTACTAAATATAGAATGTATACATGGAATATAATGCTTAAACTACTAAATATTGCACAGAGGATCCTGTTTTTTGGTAACTTTGAAAAGAAAAGTTTGTGCAGTTTTATTCTGTATGTATCACCTAACTTTTCAAGTACATAACTTTGATATTAAAAAATCCAACTGTGAAAAAAATAAACTGCTCCCGGGTAACTATATCAAATAACATGGCATTGCTTTTAGAAAAAAAACAAATAACATACTATTGAACAATGAACATCTTGCCACATTGCAGAATGCATGGGTTTGTTTCATCAGTTGCCACTCAACATGCAGCAAGCATCACAAGGTCTGATTTCAATCCAAAACTCCTTGACATACTGAAGCAACAGTGGTGAAACCATAAGTCGAACGAAGGCGCAGGTTTGGACGATGCCGGGTCCAGGGAAGAACAGTGGGGCGTTTGAATGTTAAATATCTCAACTGGTGCTGTATCAGTTTTCTTCGGAAAAGTCTGATGCACTTTCAGTTAAAAATAGTGAATACTGTTGCATCGACCATCTGGGAGGAGCAGATCATTGCATCAAAAGCTATGGGATACCGATTCCAAACCATATAAACCTTATGAGTTGTAATCTCCCTAAAAGTTGTCCAAAGTGATGCGCAAAGTAAAAGCTGAAACCTGCATCAGCTGAACACGGGTAGACGGAAACAACTGACAGTATTTATCCGCTAATAGAGTTTATCAGCTGTACATGGGAAGGAAACGTAAGTCTCTATGGCCCCATGCCAATTGACCTGTCTTAGAATTTCGAATAAGATCTACTGCAAGAGAAATAATGGATCCCCTTCAAGTTGGGCCGTAGTCGGTGAATTTCTTTAAGGACCAGGATACCACATCATAATCCACACCACTAATGGAGAAGAAATTCAAATCAGAAATTCATTTATACAAACTAGATGCAAGAAGACGTCAATACCAGGACAATTCCGTTGAAAAGAACTATTGTCAGATCCATGGCGTCCCTCAAACTAAAATCGATTCTCTAAGACTGATACTGTAAAGAGAATAATATAAACATAAACACATTCTCCAGAACATGAGAGGCCTTTCATACCAGATTCTTAATGTGGTTGCCATTTTGTATCAAAGCTGACCAGCTCCACAAATGTATTATTGTTCCCTACTTCTAGAACCAGTACTCAATTTTATTTCTAGTGCATCTTTGAAGGCTTCAGAAAGTTTGAACTTTATTGGATAGACAATATTCATGCATTGCAATAAAAAAATTGATAGATGTCTTCATACTTGAGCCACTCACATATACACGTTGTTTTGAACAAAAAGAATTTGTACTTGAGCAAGTACCTTACACGAAAATTCTATACACCTTCTGGAAGGTGTCCGCTATAAATTATATTCTTTCTTTCAGGTTCCTTCTGAATTTCTTTTTGCAATTAGACTCTCTGTGTCCACTACTATTGGAACTTCCTTGAAGCTATAGTCCCTGATTCTAGGTGATTGGCAAAAATATGTGTGATTGTCATCCATCAATTCTAATTCACGTCTTCATGTATTGGACCATACCCATTTGGATTGACCAGATGTCATGTGGCTGCATGTAAATTACATAAGCATCCACCAACACTCACCATGCTTCTCCTCCTCCTTGACAGTGAACTTGTGCATTGGTGTTTTTGCTAATCTGTCAAGAGTGTTGACAAGAAGATTTGACTGATCAACCGCACCAGTGACAATGAAGCCATCTTTCCTCTTCTGAGGATAAGTCATGTTGTGCACAGGTAATTCAGAATGGCTTTTACCACCTCCAACTGAACATACCACCTGGCCTCTGGATTCTGCAATGGACTGGACACATCGGGTTGATTCTGCAATGGCCTCTGGATTCTTCATGATTGCCATGGAAGGATACTTCAGAATGGTACTGGTTGTTTCTAGTTCATCCACAATTCCTGATCGAGACATGAGAAAGGACAGAAGATTCAGCAGAAATTTTCACCAAAGCAAACTGTTCAGAGACTAACAAAAAACTGGTATTTTGAAAAATGAAACTAATAAACTAAATAAAAGAAGGAAAGAACAAAATATATCAATCTTTGTTATGGTTGCTGTTGGGATTGAGATCGTGAGGGAAGGAGAAGAGGCGGCGGCTGGGGCTGCTAGGAACGCCGGCCACAGGGCTTAGCCCACGGTCGGCAAGAGAGAAGGGTTACCTTTTAATCTCCTCCCCTGTTGTTGATAGCATCCCTTCCTTAAATAGAGGGAGATTACTAAACCCCTAAGTTACAAGATAACTTGACCCCCTAACAGGCTAAGGCCCAATACACCCTCGACTCTAACAATCTTGGTCATGCATCTTACCTTCCTGGAACTTTGTGGCTTCTACCTCAACCATAGACTTCAAATCATTGCAGGCTTTATCTGAAACTACAGCAGATCCCATGACCGTATCAGAAGAAACAGCTGAATATTCAGACAAGTGTATCAGCTAATGCTTAATGACAGTACTGAAAGAACAATTTACGGTTACAGTAAACAAAGAACAGAAACCAGCATGAAAATATGTATCCAGGCAGTCCAACAATGTATCTGTTAGCGAGGCAAGTGAGAAAACATATCGCAACCTGTCAGCTCCTTCGTTGCCGCCTCTTCTTTCTTCTCCAAAGTCATCTTGGCCTTCGACCTTCTGGACCTCCTTGTCCGTCTCTTTCCTGAACAAACCGATGGATTTTGGCAATGCACCTCACCTTCCTGAGGCTTTGCAGCCCCTTGGTCAATCACTACCTCCTCATTTGGATCATCACGGCTCTTAACTGAAACTACTGCAGGTCCAACTGCCATAATAGAGGAACCAGCAGCACATTCAGAAGTATATCATCAATGAAATGTAGCAAACACAATTGGTTCTATAATTCAAATTACAGCAAATGAAGAGCACAACATTAGCATGTAATACTGCATTGGACCAATCGAATGAAAAACAAATCATTCAGTGGAAGCGTAAAAATCTCTGCTCACCTATCGGCTCTGTACATGCTGCCGCCACCACCTCCTCCCCATCATTCTTGCACAAATTTACCTTGAGCTTGGATCTCCTAGGCTTCCTAGTCCTTCTCTTTCCTGAACAAACCGATTGATTTTGGCAATGCACCTCACCTTCCTGAGGCTTTGCAACCCCTTGGTCAATCACTGCCTCCTCATTTGGATCCTCACGGCTCTTAACTGAAACTACTGCAGGTCCAACTGCCATAACAGAGGAACCAGCAGCACATTCAGAAGTACATCATTAATGAAATGCAGCAAGCACTATTGGTTCTATAATTCAAATTACAGCAAACTTAGCTGAACATTAGCATGTAATAGTGCATTGGACCAATCGAACGAAAACAAATCATTCAGTGGAAGGGTCAAAATCTCTGCTGACCTATCGGCTCTGTACATGCTGCCGCCACCACCTCCTCCTCATCGTTCTTGCACAAAGCTACCTTGACCTTGGATCTCCTAGACTTCCTAGTCCTTCTCTTTCCCGTTGAAATCTCTCCCACTTCCACTGGCACCACGGCTTCCTCTGCTGCCGTCTTCTGGGTACTCTGCAAGGTGTCGGCAGCTGGCACTGCATCTTCGGCCTTATGCGTTGCGGCTCTCGATCTTGTGGTCCGTCCACGTGGGAGCGGGCACCCATTGTTCTCCTCCTTCCCAACCACCGATTTTCCCTCAAATAATGCCGGATCTGTAATTCAAATTGAAATTGGCAGCGCACAAAGATCTAATAAGTCATTGAAACCTCCATGAGTAATTCAGGAGAAGGAACCGTCTATCCTCACCTATCGAATCGTTCTGTTCTGTCGCCGCCGCCGCCGCCGCCTCCACCTGGTCAGAAACTTTCTTCGATTTGGACACCCTGGACCTCCTCGTCCTTCTCTTTCCGGTGGAAACAGCTTCCGCATCCACAGGCACAGTGGCATCCCGTGCCGTTGTGTTCTGCCGGCTCCTCTGCGAGCAGTCCCGGGGCGGCAGCGCTGCCTCTTCCATCTTATCCGCCGCGGCCGTCCCCTTTCTGACCGGGGAACTGCCGCCGCGGGGAGGGGGCATCCGTGCCGTTGCTCCTCCCCTGCCACCGCGGACAACGCCGGCGGACGGATTTCGTCGATCCCCTCCACCTAATCCACAAAAACCAACAGCCCGAGTTCAATCGTGCACAAGAGAACAACATCCGGCAGAAATTGTTGGGGAATGAAAGAGGGGGCGCTCACCGATTGGAGGGCCCGGAGCGCATCCGCCATGGCGGCGTTGCTCATGTTGGCGCGGATGGCGTTGCGCTTGCACAGCGCCTGGAGATCGCGCCGCGGCAGCGCTTGGAAGTCCATGGCCGCCACCGCCGCCGCCGCCGCCGCCAACCCCTTCGCCGTCTCGCGATGCGATTTCGAATATTTGAACGTTGAAACGTTTGACGCTTTGCTCGGATATAATATAGCAGAAGCGTTATTAGAGCCCGGAATTATCCCACGCGTACGCGATTGGAAAACGCCTCTCGCGCACCCCCAACGGTACTCCCCACTCATACCGTGTTGGAACTTTGGAAGTATCCAAGGGGATTCTGCCGCACCAACTGCTCTCCTTTTCCCCATTTTCTTAATTATTACTAAACCAATATATACATATATTTGCTGCTTCGTCCAATTGACTGTTTACATGAAAAAGATGTTTACTTTCTTTTTGCGCTAAATACAGGGCTCACATTTTAGGTTATTTATTACAGTTAAGAAAACTTTGTTCTAGACTATTTGTTTTCCACTAGTCAAATTTGTCCTATGCTCGTTTACAGATTCTCCTTCAATACAAATTATTTTATTCAATAATAATTAAAATTTATTCTATATTACTTTTTAAATTTTTCTTAAAAAGTAGGTTGTCAATTGATCAGATCAGTAAAGCTCATAGAAACAATCAAAATAAGCTTGATTAATATTTTGTTATAGACTATTTTTTAAAAAAAATTGCTAAAATCGTCGATTTGAGCAAAATTTGAAAAAACAACGAAAATAAACTTTGTTGTTAACTAGTTATTGATTGTACCATCATGTCTACTATTTTGTTTTCCTCCATTTGAGAGATTTTATAGAGCTTAATATTTGTTCTAAGCCAATTAAAATTTGTTTTCCATGTCATTAATGTTTATTCCATTTTAATTTACAAAATGTTCTGTTATATATCTGTAATTTTGTTTCATTCAAATAAAATATGTACTACACTACTATTTTATTTTCCTTAAATAGTTACATGACCACTAAAGTTCTAAGAAATAGTCAAAGCAAACTATGTTCTAGGCTACTCAAAGAATGTTACATGATATAGACTATTATATATTCATATAATTGAAGTTTTTATATGACACTTAATATTTTATTCTAGAATACAATACAGAATGTTCCACAATATCAATTATTTTGTCTCCTTCTAATTCAAACTAATTTGTGCTAATTTTTTATTCTCCTTAGATAATCAACTCACCATACAAAAAATATTAGTCAACAATATAATGAGAAAAAAAGTTCAAAGAAGTAGTCAAACATTGTGTTCTATATATTATTTTGTTCGATGTTACTTAACAAAGTGTTATGATTAACTAAACTTTGTTACAATAAATATTTTTTATTCCACACTAATGAAATTTCCTTCTAAAGTATTATGTTCTACATTACTATATCAAATTGTTTGCAATACATATTGTTATGATTCACAATAAAAAAATCTTGTCTCAAGCCAAGAAAATATGTTCTATGTTGCGGGTAAAAATATTCTGCAATACAAATTGTTTGGTTTCATGGTAAATTTTGTTCGAAGCAGAAAAAGTTTTGGATGACAATAAATGGTCCATTCTGATTTTTTCTCTTTGTTATGTGCTATTATAGAAAATGTTTTTGAATTATATATTATTTTATTCCACAAGAAATAAAATTTGATTCCAAGTGACTTTCTTTCTCTAGGCTATTCTACAAAATGTTTTGAAGAAAATATGTTTTTTGTTCCACAATAAATAAAACCTTTTCAAATCTGATTTTGTTTTTCATGGTCATTGTAGTAAATGTTCTCCTAGATATATTATTTTTTAGAATAAATAAATTTTATTATTTTTTAGAATAAATAAATTGTATTCTGGTCTAATTAGAATTTATTCCACCAAAATTATAATTCTATTGTGGGCTACTACACGGATTTTTTGTGATGTTACATATTTTCTTCTACAATAAATGAAATATTTCCAAACTATACAGAATATTTCAAGCCAGAAAATAAATTAAAAAATTTTGCACATGAAGAATCTCTGGCTAGAACAAATGTGGGTTCAATCATGGGTCCAAACAACACAAAAAACAATGTGGGTTTCAATAACATTGGAATAACGGTGGGCTCGAATAACAATTAAAAAAATGATCAACACGTTGTTGAGCCACGCTTTGTGCTTCACATAGGGGTGCACGCTTCTATTGGCCATCATGCTTGTGAGAGCCATGGAACTCCACCCCCTCCCTGTAGTTGCAACTCCAGCAATTCCCCTAAAACTAGGACATCAAATTCAGGTTTAGGAGATGCAACAAAAGTACTTTTAGAATTTGATGCATGAATGCTCTAGAAATTTCATACAATCCATGCACAACACTCTCACATAGGTAACTTTTCTCTTCTCTTCCTCTTTCTTTTTTCTCACATGTGTAGGGTCAACCCTCTATACAACTCACCTCCCTCATACACACACAACAATGCAAGTGTTGTAGCAAGCCAGCTCCATGGTGAGCCTAGAGCGAGGTGACCTCTCGTGCTGCATTTGGCCTATATCAAAGGACGCCTACTCCTGCAAGCCTATCCATGTGGTAGAAATTGACCACGTTGGAGGCATCATCACACACAGAGACACGTGAATGCTTGTAGCCTTAGACGAACGACAATGTGACTTAGGTCATCGCTTGGGTCACACCAGCTTGGCAAGTCCTTGGGTTGATGACAGATCTCTTCTCCTTGGGGCACAACGATGGTAGCTAGTCAGGCCTCAAGTTCTACGGAGATAACAAATTGAGCTGCACCCATTGGGCATAGATTGAGACAAGGTTGCAATAAGAACCATGAGGCAAACCTCGAGCTCAACGCCGTGCCTCCATGTCATGCTTCGAGGTACATGATGATCATCTTTAGGATTGGCGTCTGGAAGTAGGGGTTGGTGAGCAAACGTGGTGCTCCAATAAGCGAGTTGGTGGTGGTTGGAATCATGACCTCATCCCTATTGTCGGATCCCGATGGGTAGGAGGCGGTGGGCTAACCACCACTAAGCGAGGCTATTGGGGACTCGGGTTGGTGGCCAACGAGCTCCGTCACCTAGCTTATAGAGGCTCATGAGCTGCACCTCAACCCTATCTTGCACCCCCACCCCGTCCTTACCCGCATCCATCAATTACAGGCGATGAGAGGGAGTGGTGACATGTATCTTCTTATAATTGTTTAGTATTTTAATTTTTTATTAGTATTTTTTTCTCAATGTCAGTTCTTTAGTATTAAGGATTCCATTCCTCCTCTTCTCTGGTGACAACGAAAAGGTATGGTAGATTCGATCTATCAGTGATGGGCTCCGATGAAGATGTTGGGGACAAACAATGACGTCAACTACATGCTTGGCTTGACGACAGAGGCTTAAGTTTCCTGATAGTAGGATCGAAGTTTCCAGATTGCAAAAAACTCTCCATGTGTGCCAGATCGTGTGCATCCAGGAAGCCACATTATCGCTGCCATCTCGTTCACAAGGACTTCGTTCTCTCATTATGGATAAAGTACAATCTCAATGAATTTATATTTTGAGATATTTGTTCCCGATGTTTATGATCTTCAAATGTATGGATGGCGACAAATTAGTGTAACCTGAGAACATTCTCAAGAAGATGGATGATTTCACAAAGAAAAGTGATAAAATGGTCTTGCTCAATGACATCCGTCTAAAAATCAGTAAGGTGGCTAGATTCACATGAGTACTAATATGATTCAAGTTGTTTTATGCAGATAGATTTGCTATAATATCATCTCAAAAACTGTTGTTTCTCCTGCCATATTTAGATCTATAGGGGATCATAAATTAAGATAAAGCTATGATGCAATCTTTTCTTTAAGCAGATAAACTTAAATCTCTTGCATCAGTCTTATCTGTAACTTACTTATCGACCTCAAGGAAAACTGCATTGTTGTGAAAGAGTACAAAAAGTTCTTGTTAGTAAGAAAAATCCTCATCGATATAGCAAGTCGAATGTTGAAGGAATATACACAAAACAGAAATGTATGGAACAAATTTGGAAATCATTTAAGTGCATTACCTTACAAGGAACATATCATGTTATTATTGATGGGATTAGTGGGAAAAACCACACCATATGCATATCATGTTCAATGGCTCAAAATGGATGTCTTGTTTTTTTCCCTTAACTCTTACTTTTTTCCCATGTGAACGATTTTACCAAAAAAGAAAACTGTCGCAGCAAAAACTGTCACAGGGAAAAATGGTACATTCCATTCTATATGGACTCATGCCTAATGGCACCTGAAACACTAAACTTACAGAGATCGTGAACTTTTCGATCAATTCATAGCGTTAAACACAAAAGTAACAGCAGGGACACGTGAGCAGGTTCACAACAAAACCATGATTTACATTCTTGTGTGGTAAAAACCTTAAGATATCTATTCTATTCAGAGCAGCTCGTACTAATTATTGAATTCTGAATGGTCAAATAATCGTTGTCCCAGATCTAGTTGAGAAATCAATGGCATAAAACCCTAACAGTGCAAGGTATGCATGGAGAAAAGGGGAGGAACTGAGGGAGGGTGGAAAGAAGGGAGGAGTGTTTACCGGAGATCTTCGTCTCAAGTTCGGTGCAGCAGGTGAACATGGCGACGATGGCTCAGAATCGCCTCCGCCGTCGCCTGTCGGGAACAAGAAAGCTCCAGACTACTTCTGGGGCAAAATATGAGGGAGAACTAATGCAGGGGTACAAATGTGAAATGTGCTTGGACCAGGACCAACGTGATATGAATTGTTTCTTTCAGGGGGATTTGTGCATATTATCCAGCAGCAGGATAATCTTGTACTGATCTGTACGTCCATGAATGATCCTACGGCTGCTATTGCTCCGTAACACGGTACCACTGGAGAGCTCCGTAACACCTGAACCTTTCTCCTGCAGCTGGTTGACAAGGGATGTCATATTAAAAAGGGTTAATTCCCTGTATGCCATTGCAATTTTCCTTAGACCCTTATTTGCTATCGCAAAACACCTTATCCCACGTATGACATTGTGTTGCAATTTGTTACCCTTGTATGTCATCCACATCATTTCAACTTTTTTTAGTCAATGAAGACCAAATTTCCCTCATCTTTCTCTCTCTCTCTCTAGCTACCCCAACGTAGCTCCCCGCCCCTTGCATGGAGGCCGCAACAACCGAGGTCCCTGAGCTTGAGGCACCGCCACCACGCTGGCCAAGCGCGGGCGAGCTTCGTCGCCACCATGGTTGGGCACACGACCAGGCTCGCGACGGGCTCTAGACGCAGCCGCCTCCGTCGGCCAGGCACAGGTGAGCTCCAGCGCGGTGGCGCCGCCGAGCTCAAGGCGCGTGACCGGCCATGGGCTTTGAGGTCGGGCGCGCCACCGCCTAGGGCATACCGCCCTGGGAAGGGAGGGGTCAGTGCTATGGGGGTGGGGGCAGACTAATGGAGCACCGTTAGGCACCATGGCCATGTCGAGGTTGAGAGTTGGAGACAGGTCGAAGATGAGGGCAATTTGGGTATTTTTCTAAAAAAATTAGCTGTAAAAACGATAAAAAGATGACGTGAATGGTATAGAAGGGTAACCAATTGCAACTCAATGACGTACAAGGGATAGACAAATTTGTGATGGCGGTTAGATCAAAATTGCAATGGAATAGAAGGTATTATCCCTACTAAAATCACTTTTACACTACAAAAATTATTGGGTAATACATCTCGTGGCCCTGACCAGTACTACTATTAGTGAGTCAAAGGTCACGTCGAATTTGATTTGACAGACCAGAGTACCACTATTAGATTGTAATGATCTTGATAAAGAAGATTTAGTTTTGCAACCATCGTGGACCATGAGCGAGTGCGTCTCCATACTATATATGCTCAGTGCATCACGGTCTGCTGGTGAGGAGACATGGTAGGATCTGAAAGAACCAAGAAGGTGTAGAGAGGCACAAAGATTAACGAATGCACGCGCGTTCTATTAAGTAACGTCAGTTAATGCAAGTTTCAAAGAGTTTCAGTTATTATTATTGGAAGAATAGAAAAATTCTGGCTGTCAGTCTTCTCCACGAACTTCTCTATCAGCCCAACCGGAATTTTTTTTATTTTGACCCTTTTTCCTCTAAATTTTTACAAATGGCCCCCTAGACTAAATTTCCATCTCCTGGCCCTTTTGTCACGCCATTTCACACGGCACCGCAAATGAGTAGGGTCGCGCCCATGCGTATGGCGCGACCTAGTGCCACGTAGTCGGTCGTGACCCGCACGGGCCAGCCCTCCGCACCCCGTTGACCTTGCCTGGGTCACACCGTAGAAGATGGTGCGACCGGGTCGCGCCCATCTATTTGTCGTGACCCAGGCGGGATACAGCCGCCGCGCGGCTGCCTTCTCCTTCCTCCCTTCATTTCTTCTTTCTCCAACCCGAGAGCTCTTTCTCTCTGTCCAAGTGCGGCGGCCGGACCTTCCCGGGCTCTCCCACATCCAATATCGCATAGTCCGATACGAAATATAACATGATAAAATATTACTGGGTGCAACGCGACCATTTCCCCTTAAGAAAGGCATCAGTACCACCTTCTTCAATCGCTTCTTTTGCTAGACACATCTGCTCACGCTTCTTCTCCTTTACCCTCTCCCGCCGGAGCGCTTCCTCCCTTTCACGTTCCTCTTCTTGTTTACGTTGCAGCTCCTCTTCCCTACGGCGTGCTTCCTCTTCCCTACGACGGGCAGCACGACGACTCGGAGATACTGTTGACGTCGCCTCTCTTCTTCTCTCCGTGCACGCGCTTGCTTGTCAAGTCTCCGATAAAATGTCCGGCGACACTTGTAACTTTCAATGTAATCAAGCGCTTCTTGCGATCGCTCCAAATCGATCCATTGCCTAAAGTCACAAAGCGATGGGGGCATCTCGCAAAGAAGATTTCTCAACTTAGGCATAACAAGACATAACAAAAATCATCAGGCCTATGCATAATAATAGAACGTACCCAATCTTTCTCTTTCGAGCTGTCCATTCAATCATTGTCACACATCCAAAACCTCTGCCACAAGGTTTCAAACGAACCGGATCAAGCCACCTTGCAAGGATCTCCACACCAGCACATAGGGGGCTCCTCCCCTACGGGCTTCGGAAAAACCTTCTCCGGAGGGAGGTAGTAGCCGCCACCGTCCCAACTATCAACAAAATTAAAAATTGTTCATACAGAGCTGTAACAATAGAATTTCAAATGCCACTGAAATTGGTACCTTCAAAGTCCGTAGCATCGGTAGATGTTTCCATGTGTGTGTCCTCACTACAACGTTCCTCTTGCCTTGCAAACCAATTACTAGGCCCTTGAGACGAAGCATCTCGGGCTCGAGCTTCTTCCTCTCGCTTGCTTCTTACGAGTCTCTGCTAGCCTTGCAAAATAACTCTCCTAGGAGTTAGGGTCACGTAAGTTAGCTTCATAAATCGCGACTTCTGTGCCGCTTTCGCCGCCTGCTTCCTCCAACCTAACAGTCCTTCGCCGTTCTGTAAAACTGGATCAGGAAGGTCCAACAAAGTACTTGTAGCCCATCCCATTAAGTCATTATTGTTGTCCCACATTCCATAACATCGAATTCCCTCCTCTCTCATATATTCCATCAAAGCAACCCAATCTAACTTAGCTAGGAATTCTTCCTTATTTCTTCTCCAAGTAGAACAAAGCACTTTCCCAGATCCAGATTCATCTCCGCTCTTATAGTGTCCAATAGCCATTCCGGTGGTACCGTAATACCATTTTACTTACAAACTTTGTCTCTTTTCTTCTACAGATATTTTTGAACATCACCTGGTAACATCCTCCTAGGGTTAGTGTCCCATGCTATCTTGTTTTTCCCCGGGAATTGCTCATAATCACAGCGTCGAGTGTCCTACAATCACGGATAATTTCAGATATATTAACTTACACAAAACAATTCATATTCAGGTTCCAAGAAGAGAATAAACATGAAGACTGTCGACATCAAAATGTACCTAAGGATTTTCACCGAATGCGTTACCGCAAAAGTAGCCATATCCAAGTTCCAAAGGTACCACACCTAGGAGTACCTTAACCCGCACATACAAAAAGGAATAGCACGTTGAATGGTTGGTGCCACTCTTCGGCCATCTATGTATTCTTGCAGATCACCGACCTCCGCCCAATATGGCTTCCTTCCATAAACATATTCTTGAAAGTTACACAGCCGCCACCCGTCCTAAGAAAAATTCAACCAATATTATTAGTTTCTGATGAACGACACATTGGATACAAGAATTTCATATACATCATCATTAGTGACTTACATCACCGATCGATGCACAACGAAAGAATGGAATATAGCTCAATTTCTCAGGAGGGATCTCCAACTCGTAACGGTGCCCGTACTTACAACGGGTGGACTCTTCATACGTCGCATCGAAGCCTCTATCTTCTCTTCTTCTGTCATTGGCTCCGGATCGGGCGGTGGAGGAACCCAACGGTGAAACTCTGCATATGGCGTCGTCTTCTTCTCGTCATACGGGAACAACATGATGCGCGGATCGTACTTCTCAGGACCATCAATCCATTGGAAAAAATGACACTACAAGACAATTAGCTCATGTTACAACTATATCAAATCATGTCTATAATTATGCTTATCTGCAAAAAAATACTAACCCCAGCATCATCCGCAATATCCTTGTCTTTGCTTACGTAGTAAGCACGTCCCGCTGACTCACGATACCTTGACTGCTTCACTTCGGCAGGTTCTTTACACTCACACATTGGCACCGGGAGTGGGGGTGGCACAGGCCCATCTACTGCACGTGTGGGTGCATACTTTTCCCACCGATAATGAAGCCGCCACTCCCTCTCACAGCCATAACGTGCCATCCTACAAAGGAAAATACATATGAAACATTAATTTTAGCATTATTTCATTACCATATCTAAGTGGGGGAAAATATCCATGCACTCTTCCATTTATGTAGAAGAAATACTGAACAAGCCTAGACTATCGATACCTACACATCAACTCAACTCCATACGAGCAAAATCACCATTACCAAAGACAAAATTAACTCTAACCCTAACTAGCTATATGAACACCATAGATGATAGAATGTCAAATCTAACCGGATGAAGTTAAGGAAATACCTTAAAGAATGAAACCCCGGAAGTTTGGGAGAGCAACAAAGGGCGACCGTGGGGTGAGGAGGAGGAAAAAGAAGCCCTTTCGATGGGAGGAAGAAGAATGGAGAGGGAGAAGAAAGGGAGCCGCGCGCCTGCCTTGAACCCGCCCGAGTCACGCCAATTAGATGGGAACGACCCGGTCGCGCCATCTTCCGCGGCGTGACCTAGGCAAGGTCAACGGGGCGCGGAGGGATGGCCCGTGCGGGCCACGGCTGACGACGTGGCACTGGGTCGCGCCATACGCATGGGCGCAACCCTACTCATTTGCGGCGCCGTGCGAAATGGCGTGACAAAAAGGGCCAGGAGATGGAAATTTAGTTGGGGGGGGGGGGGCATTTGTAAAAATTTAGAGAAAAAAGGGCCAAAATAAAAAAAATCGCTCGTCCTCTTCCTTCATACATACGTTTCTGATTCTGACCCCAGCCATACCATCCCCCGTCCCAGCCGCTGGAACATCGAGTCCCCTAACTAAAATCAATGACAAGTCCTCTCGGAGACGAGGGACCGGGCGGCGCTACCCCGCGACAACCTTATCGACATCTTCCTCAGGCTCGGGCCCTGCCAGGAGATCACGAGGGGTGCGGACCGTGTGTGCGTGGCATGGCGGCGCATCGCCATCGAGGAGCCCATTCTGTGGCGTCGCATCGACATCTCCATGGTTCCGCAGTGGTCTCCGACCGGGAAAGCTGCCGTGGATCGAAGTGGGGGACTGTGTGAAGCTTTCGCCGGAGCCGTGGATGACGATTCGCTGCTTTATCTGGTTGAAAAGTAAGTTTTATTTTTCTGATCTTTTTTTCATCGCGTGATTAATTATGGATTTAGTGAGATCCTGAGCAGAACAAATAGAATAATTTTTCTTCTGCCGCACAGTTAAAGTCTAGGTTATGTATTGTAACCAATCTAGAAATGGCTGTAATTGTGCAATATAGATTGGGTTGGGTTCTGAGGAATTAAGCAGTAAGATTTACCTAACTTTATAGAGTCATAAGTTACAACACCATGAACTTCATCTTTCCGGCATTGTATATATTGACATTTTTGGGCATGTTACTTCTTTCATGGGCAACCAAATACTAGTGCATTACCTCAAAGTCGATGGAACATGTACTATGTGTCATAATAATATAAGAAACTATCGAGCGAATTGATCATGCTGTTGTGAAAAGATGCTAGTAAAGAAGCGTAAATTTTTAATCTTAAATATTGAAATCAACTTATATATAGTAAGTCTATTCTATTAATAAGTACTTGACATACAACATTTATAAATTAATTCTATGATTTCCTTGTTAGATCCATATTTATTGAAGAGTGAAGACAATTCTTTTCTGCAGGGCTCCGTTGTTGAAAAGTCTTCATATCTCAAACAGCAGCATAAGCAATGAAGTACTTCATATGGCACTAAAAAATCTTAGCCTGCTTGAGGATCTGCAAATTTCAGTATCTTCCAAAGAAAATATATTTGAATCTATTAGTCAAGCTCGTCCTGGCCTGAAAAAGCTCCGAGTGACATTCCCTTATTACTATTCTAGCAGTAGCTTGTTTGGTAAGGATGATTATGATGGAGGATTGTATGAGATTTCATCTATGGGCGAGTTACGTTCTTTAGACATATTTGACTTTCTGCTCACCATCGACGGTCTGATGGCCATCCTTGACAATTGCCCTCAACTAGAATCACTGCATATTACTGGTTATTTCCTTGATAAGATCTTTATGGATGAGGAGAATTGGGCAAAATGCGCAAGAGTGAAGAACCTTACTCTTCCTCCTCATCGAGATGATTAGTCAGTATGGATGATGAATCTTATCAGTTTCATTTAAGTGATGTTCTGAACCTCGAGACTATAGAAGTTTCGAAGTTGCCTACTGATATGTATTCTCTCTGATGATTAAATCTATATACTTTATGGACAATTTTCATATTATATATCTCTGTACTCTGTCATCACTAGCAGTTCATGATTGTAATAATGGTGTTCTTGCTTATGGAGACGTGATACACACTACCTAGCAATGATATTATGTGCGCCGTGAGCTTCTCCTGCGTTTTGAAGCACCGAATACTATTTCGGATGTTATGCATCGTGAAGCAAGGCCTTCTCTACCTTCTGATTTGAGAAACATAGTACATTATGTGTTGTTGCACAAATGGATCGGTTTCGTGACATAATCGCCACTGTTGTACAGTATGATTGATAATATGAATCTAGTAGGGTATCAAATATTTATAATTAGTGCCTGAATGATATGGTTGAAAACTTTATGTAAATTTAATTTCTCTCTTAAAAAATCACTTATGGCATGCTAATATGTGGCTTTGGACAACATATTATTAAATGTGATGTTAGAGTGGCTTCTAGCCTTTTGTGGGGCAGCGCCGGGCAGTGCGAGGCGTTCTGAGGCGAGATCGGTTTCGACATAATCGCTACTATTGTACAGTATGATTGATAATATAAGTCTGGTAGGGTATCAAATATTTATATTCAGTGCCTGAATGATATGGTTGAAAACTTTATTCAAATTAAATTCTCTCTTAAAAATCACTTATGACATGCCAGGTATGTGGCGTTGGACGACATATTAATTAATGGGATGTTAGAGTGGCTCTAGCCTCTTGTGGGGCAGCGGGTCAGTGCGAGGCGTTCTAGCTACGACTACTTCATCCTCTACCTTTTGGAAAGGTGAGATCTTTTTGAACTACTCCCGCTCACCAATGTCAGCATTGACGAACAGAGGAAATTTTTTTTTTCTCGAACACGCAGGAGAGCTGCGTATCTTTGTTATATAGGGAAAAGAACGGTCCATACAAAGCCCCTCAAGCCCGGACCGAAGCGAGAGGGGTGGTTACAAACTCCCACGGTGTCTTTTTATAAATAAACTCACAAAGAACTTGAGCAAAATAAAAGAAGAGCTATCCCTGACTAAGCAATCTTCCTAGACCAAGTTCACTGAGCCCTCGAGCTCCAACAAACACCCAGAGTTGTGCCTCCAGCTTGAGGTTGGTTAAGGCCGTCTGGATGTTGGGCGAGGCTCCTTCAAATACGCCTGCGTTCCTGTGCTTCCAAAGTATCCAAGCTCCTAGAATAATTAGAGTGTTCAGCCCCTTGCGATGTGTCTTCTTGACCCTCTTGCTGGCACGTCTCCACCAAGAAACAAAATCATTTTCATTTTCACTGTAATGATATCCTGGGTAAGAGAAATTGAAGCGAGAAATTTCTTCTGCTCAAGGAATTTACTTTCTAATGATTAGTACGTCATGTGCACTCCATTTAGACATCCATGGACACTTCCGTTAGCTGAGCTATATAAGGGCATCATATAATATGGAATTTATGTGCATTATCTTGATTTTCTGCTTGTATCTTGAAAATTAACTTCAGGTAATCAAATACAGATGTTGGTGTTGGTATGCTTATGGTGGAGTTTGCTTCCTAAGAAATTTAGTTGAAGTTGATTTTCTGGTACTCACTATGTAAAAAAGGTTTTTAGTGACGCTTCTAGAGAAACATTAGTGACGCTTTTTTCACGCGTCACTAAATTTCCGTCACCAATGAAAAGTCAATAGTGACACATTTTTTATGCGTCACTAATGATGCTCAAATTAGTGACGCGTGGCAACCAGACGTGTCACCAATGACAATGACGTTAGTGACACACTCTGTCTTAGAAGCGTCACCAATGTAAGAGTCAATGGTGACTCTTCTTGATGAAACGCGTCACTAATGAGAAATTTAGAAATAAAAAAAATAAAGATAATGCTAAAGATATCTTATATACATCACAAATATCCAGCATTCTCATTCTCAAATTGGAAGATCAATTAGCTAGAAGCAAACAATCAGACATGTAGAGCACAAGTAACAAAGTCTCCAAGATTAGAACAAACAATTCCAAGATTCATAAGTTTGTAAAAATTTACACCATGGACCTCATGGTAAAGACTATTCAAGCTGAAGTGTCTAAGCCTATAGACTATACAAGCTAAAGACATTATCGAAGTCCAAACATTGACATTACCAACAAAGACACGGTCCTATATCGAGCTTCCTTTCTCATCTCCAGGCATACAGGTACCGGGTACCAATACTTGCATTATGTGCGACATCCTACAAACCAAGGTGCAGAGCACACAACTCAAACAATGGGCAATGGCAGGTGCAGAGCAACACTAGTAGTGACAACATAGCATAAACAGTAAGATAGCTTTGAAATTCAAGAAAGCCCTGGATGAAGTAGTGCTACATTAACAGTATGAGATAAAAGTGCAGTAAACTTGACTCTCAACTGTACAGGCTAATGAGTTCAGTGAGCTGTGTAGCTCCTGGTTACAGAAAGCTAACATTCAGATTTCAACTACTTTATTTTTAGAAAAGCTGATAGGAACATGATCTATAACTTGAGATTATTGAGATTGAATCTTGTAACTGATAAGGCATCAAACATAATTCTGCTAACCTTAAGTACCTCCCAGCATATCATTAGACAAGAAGCAAAGGGTCAGCGGGTTTTATCTTAAATCTTCCCAGCTAATCAGGATCACCTGAAATTATTGAAATGTCATCAAGATACAGGTATATATCTTTTGTTTAGCAAAATGATTACTGGTAACATGAAGTTATAGCTAAACTGAACATTCCCCATGGACTGGAGAAAAATGCAACATCAGTACTTAGTGAAAAGCAACATGGTACCAGATAGTCACAGGCAAAAAACATCACTCAGTTTGAAATGACACAACAAGTAATGATGCAAAGATATAGGACAAAATGCACAAATCAAATTGACCATTGACCGAGTACAGAGGAAAAAAACAAAGATAAATGACAAATCAGCCATAAACTGGTGTTCGATAAAAAAACAGAACAGGCAGGCAGGTAGCTAAGTAACAAGAGCACACAAAAAATACTTTGTTGCAGTTTGCCATGGCAAACTTTCCACTGGAGCAGCAGTTTGTCAAAGCTGAGCTGAATTAGTGCTTAACCATTCAATTACTTATACAAAAGTATATGATACAAATTAAACAGGCCTCAAACTAGGGCATGCAAGAGACCAGATTCCAATAACAAGGCAGTACATGAAGGTGAGCTGCTCACACTCAGCAGTGTCTGCAAGAGACCAGATTCCAATAATAAGGCAATACCTGATGTTGCTTTTGCATCTCCATGATGAAAACAGAGGCCTCACTGTCTGCAAGAAGGAGCTGATGCTGATGGCATCCTGCAAGAAAATACAGAATTGATGTCAATAAAGAACCTCCCAAGTCCCAAGACATAAGACTCAAAATTTAATTCAGGGCACATCACAGTTCAGAACACATCATCTTGGCCTGTGAAACAAAAATTTGATGATTTCGCAGGGTGAAACTTGGCCTGCACGATCTGTTATATCTAGCAGCCCAACAAGCAGATCATTAGTGGCTTTCATCGTGAGAGATCTGGAAGGAGAGCAGGTCTAAAACTCAGAAAAGAGGCATGCATATAATGGGGACAACAAAACTTCAGGCACAGCGGTCGGACGAGAACTCACCACAGGCCAGGTGAAGAACAGGTCGAAATCTCAGCAGCAAACTCGGAATCCAGTTGTGGGTGTATTTATTTATTCTGCACCAAGGTTAGAAGGAAATTCACATGAGAGAATGATCTCCAAATTCATCATCAACTGGTTAAAGATCGATAGGCTAAAGCACATCATGTAACCATAACCAGCACTCACGAGTGCACAGAAATACAGATTAAAAGAAAAAAAACACACAATCCAATTTCCTATGTCAATGCTGTGTCTTACACAAGATGAGTGGTGGATTTCAGTACATGGCTACGATGTAGCTCAAGTACTTGATATAGACTTCTTCTCTTCCTGCACAATAGCAGAGATTATCAGATTTAATAAATTTATGTGTTAAGAAGATCAGTTCTAAATTTTGTGATTCTCTAGCAATAACAGAACAATGAAATACCACAGGACCTCTGAAAGTACAGCCACCTTCAGAATTTCCCATTTGCACGCATAATAAACTGTGCTAACCTAGAATGCAGACAGAAGAGAAGGAAATATACATGTATTGCTACAAGAGGAATCCATAGGATGAGGAACATGCCTAATTGCCTCTGGTTTTTTCTTTTCTAGCACATCTTTTGTGAGATGTTGGGAAGAAGGTTCAGATTCCCTATCAAGTTGAATGGAGATATCATGGTTCATAAACACTAATCTCACAATTCTGTGTAAAATAGTAGTCAGTTTGTTTATTTTAGCAAATAAGCAAACATGCACTGATCAATTCCCAACATTTAATTTTCCCTGTAAATTGCAACTGATAGTTTTGTGATGTTGTGGTCCTTGAAAAAAAATACTTGTTCAGATAGACCCAAGCAATCCTTCCTGGTTGTGTTGCCTGGAACTACTAACTTCGGTAATGGAATGCAAATAAGGTACATACATAATCTATGTGCATTATCATGGTTTTGTTCTATTATGCAGGTAAAACAAATATAGATGATGTGCTTATTGTTCAGTTTGCTGCATATGAACATGATATGGATATTTCTCATTGGACACCATACTATGTTTACTTTCACTAAAATCGAATCTTGATTTCTCAAACTACAAACCTTCTGATTTAAGGAACCTGCAAGAGGCTTTCAGATTTCGTTTTTTGTCATGAGTCTTTGCTACACCATTCATTCAGACCTACTCTCATATTTTTACTGTCTTTCTAAGTTTTCACTTTGCAGTGTTCCACAAACAAGACTATCTGAGATTCAATTTCAGAGGCAAAACTGTTGACGTTACTCCTACCTGGGGCTCATGGCGTTTCAGTGCATGGATGCATTAACAGTGACCGCTTGTTTCTAGCTAGTGACCGGCAGTTTGCATGTGTGAGTGTGTGCGTTTTGTAATAATAATCACCATGCTTTATCTGTTGATCTCCTAATACTGCTCCTATATAAAGGAAGCTAGAGCATGTACTCAACAATAATACAGAAGAAGAGTTTCCCAAATGAATCAGTCATGTACAACTTGTTCTGTTTTCTTATCTTTGAGTATGCATTCCTGAGGTCTGTGCTAACATTTGGCATCCAAAGCGTAGGTTGTTGGATGCCCAAGTATCCTAGGTTCAACACAATGTCGCTCATTCCTCACGGACAGTCCTCACGTGAGAGCGGCACCGGGTCGTTCCAGTATCCACAGTTGACGGCAACAAACTACACCAGCTGGGTGATTCGTGTGCAAGCTATGATGGAGGATCAAGACGTCTGGGATGCGATAGCCAACGGACGGTCAGGATGTCGAAGTGAGAAAGGACAAGAAGGCGAGGTCGTATCTTCTCCAAGCACTTCCAGAGGATCTTCTCATGCAGGTTGCAAAGAAGACCTCAGCAAAGGAGATCTAGGACTGCCTTAGGGCGAGGTACATCGGTGTTGATCGCGTCAAAAGTGCACGGCTACAGTCGTTGCAGAGTGAATTCGACGCCCTACGCATGCAAGAAGGGGAAACACTAGATTAGTATGTCGGCAAACTGTAGGCATGTCTGTGAGGTATAGCAATCTTGGTGGAACTTTAGATGATGCCACCCTTGTGAAGAAGTTTTTTGTTACTGTGCCTGATTGTTTCCTCAATGTGATTGCTGGCATCGAACAGTTTTATGATCTGGACACTATTTTGTTTGAGGAGGCTGTAGGATGGTTAAAGGCGTTTGAAGAACGCATACGTCCACGAGCAGGAGGTAGCGAACATTCTAGTGATGGGCAACTTCTTCTAACACATGCTGAATGGGAAGCGTATAAGGAGAATAGAGGAGACTCACTGTTCTCTCCGGACAGTGGAAGCCACTGTCGTGGTGGCCGCAACCGCGGGAGGGGCCATGGTCGTGGTAGACATGGCAGTTCACCATTTGGGGCAGGTGGTCCTGTTTGTAGTGGACGTGACTCATATTGAATGCTACAATTGCGGGGAAATGGGGCACTATTAATCTGAGTGCAAGGCCCTCAAGAAGGAGGAGGCACATATTACGAGTGTTGAGGACACTGAGCCAGCGTAGCTGCTAGCAGTAATTGAAGAGGCACCACCAGCACATTATGAGGAGCAACAAAGACACGCCGATGTGTTGCTTGTTGAGGATAAGGTGTGGCCTTTTTTGCATCATGTGGAAGGTGATCATAAAACAGGTGGCGTGTGGTATCTTGACAATGGGGCAAGCAACCATATGACTGGTGACAAGCAGAAATTTTTTGAGCTTGACGAAACTGTCACTGGCAAAGTAAAGTTTGGTGGTGGCTCGATGGTACAAATTATGGGAAAAGGATCAATTGTTTTCGCTTGCAAGAATGGTGACCACTGGCTGCTTCAGGAGGTGTATTTTATTCCTAGATGATGTAGCAACCTGGTAATTCTTGGCCAACTTACCGAGAATGGGCACAGAATCATCATGGATGAGGATGAACTTCAAGTGATTAATAAATATCCCAGGCAACTTATCATGAAGGTGAAACATACAACCAACCGTCTTTATCGTATTATGCTGCAGATTGCAACACCAAAGTGTCTTCTAGCAAGTTTGGATGATCCTGCTTGGTTATGGCATGCCCGTCTTGGCCATGTTAATTTTCACTCTCTAAAGATGCTTTCTGAAAAAAATATGGCAGCAGGAGTGCCACCAATCAAACACCCTGGCCAGCTATGTCAGGCGTGCCTTGTTGCCAAACAAGCAAGAACACCATTTCCAATAGTGGCAAATTATCGGTCAGAGAAGCCACTTGAGTTGGTTCACGCAGATCTTTGTGGACCAATCACACCATCAACACTTGCTGGAAACAACTACTTCATGTTGGTAGTTGATGATTACACTCGATGGATGTGGGTGCACATGATCAAGTCAAATGATGAAGCACAGTCTGTGTTCATGAAATTCAAGGCAGAGGCCAAAAATATGAGCGGGCATCGCATCAAGACACTCAGGACAGACCGCGGTGGTGAATTTATCTCTACTGACTTCAGCCGTTTGTGCGAGGACGAAGCTGGCATCGTGTGACATCTCATTGCACCATACTCCCCACAGCAAAACGGTGTGGTAGAAAGACATAATCGTTCTGTAATGGCAATGGCACGTTCTCTACTCAAGAGCATGAATGTGCCAGGAAATTTTTGGGGAGAGGTTGTGCGACATGCCGTTTATATACTCAATCGGCTCCCAACAAAGGCAATGGATGAATGCACCCCATTTCAGGCTTGGACAGGGAAGAAGCCACATCTTGGGCATCTTCGGGTGTTTGGTTGTACAACACATGCCAAGGTAACAACACCACATCTAAAAAAGCTTGATGATCGAAGCCAATAGTTCGTATATCTTGGTGTCGATGAGGGAAAAAAGCTCACCGATTATTTGTTCCACGTCGCAACAAGCTTCATGTAAGTCGTGATGTTATATTTGAAGAAACAGTGTGCTGGCAACGGAGTACTATTGTAGGCAGTGATAACTCAGAATTTATCATCGAGGAAGATGTATATACACTACCAATAGTGCCAAACACGACATCGTTATTGGTCTCAAATGGGTGTACAAACTAAAAAGGGACTCAAACAGTCATGTGATAAAGCACAAGGCAAGGTTAGTTGCCAAAGGTTATGTTCAAAAATAGGGAATTGATTTTGATGAAGTATTTGCACCAGTGGCGAGGCTTGACAACGTTCGAATGCTGCTTGCTTTGGCTGCAAATTATGGCTGGGAGGTTCATCATCTTGATGTCAAATCAGCATTTCTCAATGGATAGCTTAAGGATGAGGTGTATGTAGCCCAACCAGAAGGGTTCACAGTGAAGAACAAGGAGAACATGGTTCTCAAATTAAGTAAGGCTCTATACAGGCTTCGTCAGGCACCAGGAGCCTGGTACATGTGCCTTGATAGAAGCATGAAGCAACTCGGGTTTAGAAAATGTACATAGGACCAATCTGTGTATCGGAATGGTGTTGGGATAATTGTTGGTGTTTATGTAGATGACCTCATTATCACAGGTGCTGATCGGGAGAACATAATGAAGTTTAAACAATAGATGATGGCGGAGTTTGAGATGAGTGATCTTGGATTACTCACTTACTACCTTGGTCTTGAGGTGGAGCAACAAGAATTAGGAGTTACTATTAAACAAAGTGCTTATGCAAAGAAGATACTTGATCAATTTGGTATGGCTGATTGCAATCCAGTGAAGATTCCCATGGAGCAAAAGTTACAGCTACACAAAGAAGTTGATGGACAGCCTGTTGACGCCACAAAGTATCGACGGTTGATTGGTTGCCTAAGGTATCTCCTTCATACTAGGCCTGATCTTTCTTTTGCTGTCGGGTTAGTTAGCAGATTCATGGAGAGGCCAACCATTCTTCATCAGAAAGCAGTGAAGCATATATTGAGGTATTTGAAAGGGACAATAAATTATAGTCTTGTATATCCCAGACAGAGTTGTGATCATGTGATCAATGGATATTTAGATAGTGATCTGGCTGGTGATGTGGTTGATCGGAAGAGCACTGGAGGTATGGCATTTTACCTTAATGAGAGCTTGATTTCGTGGAGCTCACACAAGCAGAAAACTGTGGCATTATCATCATGCCAAGCTGAGCTTATGGCTGCTACGATAGTAGCATGTCAGGCATTATGGTTTAGAAATTTGCTTGCAGAGCTAATGGGGAAGGAGCCCAAGATAGTCAAGCTGTTCATCGACAATAAATCTGCCATAGCTCTGATGAAGAACCCAAAATTTGATGGGCGCAGTAAGCATCTTGAAATAAAATACCATTTGTTCGTGAATGTGTTGAGAAAGGACATATTGTTGTGCAGTTTATTCGCTCAGAAGAGCAAAGAGCAGATGCTCTGACAAAGGCCTTGCCTGCGGCAAAACTAGCGATAATGCGACACCTGTTAGGTGTTCGTGATCTTGAGCCACACCAGGATTAAGGAGGTGAATGTTTGATGTTACTCCTACCTGTGGCTCATGGCGTTTCAGTGCATGGATGCATTAACAGTGACTGCTTGTTTCTAGCTGTGTGAGTGTGTGCGTTTTGTAATAATAATCACCATGCCTTATCAGTTGATCTCCTAATACTGCTCCTACATAAAGGAAGCTAGAGCATGTACTCAACAATAATACAGAAGAAGAGTTTCCCAAATGAATCAGTCTTGTACAACTTGTTCTGTTTTCTTATCTTTGAGTATGCATTCCTGAGGTCTGTGCCAACAAAAACTGAATAGTTTAGTGAACTAAATCCTTATTGGTTACACACATCTGATGATTATGCAGGGCGCCCATGCTGAAGAGCCTTTGTTTCATCTCCTGCTATGAGATCTGTCAAGAAGCATTCATGAAAGCCATGAGAAAGTTCCTCTTCTTGAAGAGTTGGAGCTTTCTCTTAGTCCCAATGTCTATGGGGAGGCATTTGGAGGTCGTCGGTGAATCATGCCCACACCTGAAGCAATTTAGACTGAGCAAAAATGTATTTATCAGCATCGAAGGTGGCGGTTTCGACAAGGAAGATGAAGCCAGGGGATTGCAAAGATGCGTGACTTTGTGATCCCTTAGCTGTTCAACTGCGAGTTCACCAACACAGGTCTAGCCACTATCCTTGATGGCTGCCCCGACCTGGACTAACTTGACATTCGTCAGTGCTTCAACGTTACCATGGATGCCGCTGCCATCCATGCGAAGTGTCCGTCATACCGTTGATCTGTTCGATCAATGAGTTGTAATCCGCGTCGAGGCCATTGAGGACAATCGACACGAAATCCTCATCATCAAGAGGCTTCCCAGCTGTCGCTATCTCATCGACAAAACCACAAAGAGTAGACTAGTAAGCAACAACAGTTTTGTCTTCCTTCCTTGTCGCCGCGAGTTGGTTGCGAAGATGCAACACCCGCGATCGAGACTGTGAGGCATAGGACTTGGAGATCGCGCCCCACAATGCAGCAGCCCTAGAGTGTCTAGCAACACCCGCCAGGACCTCTCTCTCGAGAGAGAGAGTTGACGAGGTAGGTCAGCACATGCTGATCCCGAACGCTCCATGCAGTATACTCTAGATTGGACACAAATTGCATGGAGTCTTTCTCGGCAGGGATGGTCTTCGACGGAGCTAGCTCCGAGCCATCGATGTATCCTTCAAGTTGGACCGATCTAATCGCCGGCAGAACTTGCACGCTCCAGAGGCGGAAATTTTCACGGGTCAGCTTCTTCGTGACTAGAATCGAGAGCGATGCGGGCATCGCCAGGGAAGAGGAACTCGCCATAGACTAGATCGCGAAAAAAGAAGAAGAGGTGCTCTGATTACCATGTAAAGTATGATCAGACAGCGGAAGACGGCTCCCTTCAAGGAGTTATGTCGTTCTTTATATATACATCATATACAGATACAACCGGCTAGGAGTAGGACTCTGTTAACAGCGATAATAGGAGAGTCCTATCCAATTACATAACATAGGGAAGCTTCTAAATATATCTCTAAGGACATTCTTAGTGGGTCTTTCATTTGGCATTTATTAGGTGACACATCAGCAAATAAGATGACATGGCATGCTATTTAATATGAAAGAGGGGAAAAGCCTTTCATTAGGTCATTCTCGGTGGCCTCTTTCATTTCACGTTTTCCAAATGTGACACGTCAGCTTTCTAGTCTTATTGTGTGAAATGAAAGTGCATCTCTCATTGCACTATTTCATTTCACAGTTTCATAGGCTGCACGAGACATTAAATGATCGCATAGGTGTACCAATGAGGATTTACTTTCTCTGCATATGAAAGAAAAAGAGTCTCAATGGACCTTCCATTCTCCTTTCATCAACTTGGAAAGAGTGTCACTACCCTTTCATCCTAATGAAAGGCTTCCCTCCTCTTTTATAATAAATATCATGTCATGTCATCTCTTTTGATGATGCGTCATCTAATAAATGTGAAATGAAAGACCCACTGAGAATGACGTTAGGATGAAAGGATGGTGACACTCTTTCCAAGTCGATGAAAGGAGAATGAAAGATCCATTGAGACTCTTTTCCTTTCATGTATAAAAAATTTGAATTCCTATTGGTACACCTATGCAGCAATTTAATGTTTCATTCAACCTATGAAACTGTGAAATGAAAGAGGACACTGAGAGATGCACTTTCATTTCACAGAATAAGATTAAAAAGTTGACGTGTCATACTTGGAAAATGTGAAATAAAAGGGCCACTGAGAATGACCTAAGAAACAGATCCTACTTTCGACTTGAAATCACACACTGTTTGTGTTGCGATAGGAGATGCACCAGGCTATTGCTTATCAACATAAAGCGCATAATATTTTATACAATTGTTTTTTCTTTTGTCCTTTTACCTCAAGCAGCAAGGTGGTAACAAACCAATTCCACCATTAGTTGTTAGGCCATTCGAGTGGGTCTTTCATTTGATATTTATTAGGTAACACATCAGCAAAAAAGATGACATGGCATGCTATTTAATATAAAAGAGGAGTGAAGCCTTTCATTGAACCAATCTCAATGGCAGTGTCATGGTAGTGTCATGAGCATTAAATTTGCTGTCATGGTACGAGAGAGAAGAGAGGGAGTGTCATGGGATGAGAGATGAGTGTCATCACCATGACCCTCCACCGACACGGTTCTTAAGAATTTCTTCTTGGTAACCGTACGATGACACTCTCCACCGAGACTCGACCTTAGAATAAAAGTCTAATGACACTCTTTCCAAGTTGATGAAAGGAGAATGAAAGGTCCACTGAGACTAGTTTCCTTTCATATGCACAAATGGACACATTCTTATTGGTACAATTGTGCAATCATTTATTATCTTGGTCGGCCTATAAAACGTGAAACGAAATAGTGCATCGAGAGATGCACTTTCATTTCACAGAATTAGCCTAGAAAGCTGACGTGTCACACTTAAAAAATGTAAAATAAAAGAGGCCATCGAGAATAACCTTATGGCTAAGGGTGTGTTTGGTTGGGCCGTGGCTATGAAAAAAGTTGTTGTGGGCTGTGGGTTGTGAAAAACGCAGTTGTGGGTTATGAGTTGTGAAAAAGCTGAAAGCCGTTTGGTAAAACAGATGTGGCTTTTTGAAATTTACTAGCGAGACCGTACTTATCATCATATATACCATCATATATACGTACATATATACATACAAATATATGTATAAGACATTTTATATTTATATATTTATTTATATCATATATATAATATAACATGTATACATATATATAAATAAATAGATAAAGATATATATATATACACACATATACATATGAATAAAAAATATTTATACATATATTTATTTATTTACATGTACCTTATACATATAAACATATATATATATATATATATATATATATATATATATATATATATATATATAAAAGATATATATATATAAATAAGTAAACACACAATATTTATATAAGATATATGTATATAAATAAATAAAAGTCATATAACATATATACTACATGTATATATATACATACATATACATATGTAGGTAATTTCTTCAAACTTGTAAAAGCCAAAGTCGGAAAAAGCACCTCCACACTGCTTTCGAGAAATGAATTAGGAAAAAGCTGCTTTTGACTTTGGCTTTTGTTTGCAGCCAACCCGTTTGGTTGGTCTGCGGCGTTTTGGGAAAGCCAAAGCCGGAAAAAGCCCAACCAAACACACCCTAAATAGATAATTTTACTAGTTTCTAATTAATCACCACTTTACTATCGATGGGCAAAAATTAGTCATAGTCATTTAGATCAATGCGCATGTCACAACGACACGATGCCGTGCCACATTAAAGTAGTGTATTGTAAAAGTGTGTGTTTTTTTTCCTCATCCATTGTACTCCCTCCGTCCGAGAAATGTAAGCATTTGTTGACTTTCGATGATTACGTTTGACCATTCGTCTTATTCAAATTATTTATAAAAATTATATTCATTTTATTATAATTTAATTTTTTCCTACATATATTTTAAGTGTGATTTCTTTATTTTTGTATTTGTACAAATATTTTGAATAAGACGAATGGTCAAACGTGAAGTCTGAAAGTCAACAAATCCTTACATTTACGGACTGAGGAGTAGTAATGTAATGTGGCACTCGTATCTAACGTAGTACAAAGTTGTTATCATACTCCCTCCAGGTTCGAAAAGGAAGTAGTTGTAGCAAATTTTCCAATTTCACAAAGGAAGTAGTCCATGCGAGGCGCCCATCGTTGAAGAGCCTTTGTTTCATCTCCTGCTATGAGATCCGTCAAGAAGCATTCATGAAAGCCATGAGAAAGTTCCTCTTCTTGAAGAGTTGGAGCTTTCTCTTAGTCCCAATGTCTATGGGGAGGCATTTGGAGGTCGTCGGTGAATCATGCCCACACCGAAGCAATTTAGACTGAGCAAAAATGTATTTATCAGCATCGAAGGTGGCGGTTTCGACAAGGAAGATGAAGCCGGGGGATTGCAAAGATGCGTGACTTTGTGATCCCTTCAGCTGTTCAACTGCGAGTTCACCAACACAGGTCTAGCCACTATCCTTGATGGCTGCCCCGACCTGGACTAACTTGACATTCGTCGGTGCTTCAACGTTACCATGGATGCCGCTGCCATCCATGCGAAGTGTCCGTCATACCGTTGATCTGTTCGATCAATGAGTTGTAATCCGCGTCGAGGCCATTGAGGACAATCGACACGAAATCCTCATCATCAAGAGGCTTCCCAGCTGTCGCTATCTCATCGACAAAACCACAAAGAGTAGACTAGTAAGCAACAACAGTTTTGTCTTCCTTCCTTGTCGCCGCGAGTTGGTTGCGAAGATGCAACACCCGCGATCGAGACTGTGAGGCATAGGACTTGGAGATCGCGCCCCACAATGCAGCAGCCCTAGAGTGTCTAGCAACACCCGCCAGGACCTCTCTCTCTCTCGAGAGAGTTGACGAGGTAGGTCAGCACATGCTGATCCCGAACGCTCCATGCAGTATACTCTAGATTGGACACAAATTGCATGGAGTCTTTCTCGGCAGGGATGGTCTTCGACGGAGCTAGCTCCGAGCCATCGATGTATCCTTCAAGTTGGACCGATCTAATCGCCGGCAGAACTTGCACGCTCCAGAGGCGGAAATTTTCACGGGTCAGCTTCTTCGTGACTAGAATCGAGAGCGATGCGGGCATCGCCGGGGAAGAGGAACTCGCCATAGACTAGATCGCGAAAAAGAAGAAGAGGTGCTCTGATTACCATGTAAAGTATGATCGGACAGCGGAAGACGGCTCCCTTCAAGGAGTTATGTCGTTCTTTATATATACATCATATACAGATACAACCGGCTAGGAGTAGGACTCGTTAACAGCGATAATAGGAGAGTCCTATCCAATTACATAACATAGGGAAGCTTCTAAATATATCTCTAAGGACATTCTTAGTGGGTCTTTCATTTGGCATTTATTAGGTGACACATCAGCAAATAAGATGACATGGCATGCTATTTAATATGAAAGAGGGGAAAAGCCTTTCATTAGGTCATTCTCGGTGGCCTCTTTCATTTCACGTTTTCCAAATGTGACACGTCGGCTTTCTAGTCTTATTGTGTGAAATGAAAGTGCATCTCTCATTGCACTATTTCATTTCACAGTTTCATAGGCTGCACGAGACATTAAATGATCGCATAGGTGTACCAATGAGGATTTACTTTCTCTGCATATGAAAGAAAAAGAGTCTCAATGGACCTTCCATTCTCCTTTCATCAACTTGGAAAGAGTGTCACTACCCTTTCATCCTAATGAAAGGCTTCCCTCCTCTTTTATAATAAATATCATGTCATGTCATCTCTTTTGATGATGCGTCATCTAATAAATGTGAAATGAAAGACCCACTGAGAATGACGTTAGGATGAAAGGATGGTGACACTCTTTCCAAGTCGATGAAAGGAGAATGAAAGATCCATTGAGACTCTTTTCCTTTCATGTATAAAAAATTTGAATTCCTATTGGTACACCTATGCAGCAATTTAATGTTTCATTCAACCTATGAAGCTGTGAAATGAAAGAGGACACCGAGAGATGCACTTTCATTTCACAGAATAAGATTAAAAAGTTGACGTGTCATACTTGGAAAATGTGAAATAAAAGGGCCACTGAGAATGACCTAAGAAACAGATCCTACTTTCGACTTGAAATCACACACTTGTTTGTGTTGCGATAGGAGATGCACCAGGCTATTGCTTATCAACATAAAGCGCATAATATTTTATACAATTGTTTTTTCTTTTGTCCTTTTACCTCAAGCAGCAAGGTGGTAACAAACCAATTCCACCATTAGTTGTTAGGCCATTCCGAGTGGGTCTTTCATTTGATATTTATTAGGTAACACATCAGCAAAAAAGATGACATGGCATGCTATTTAATATAAAAGAGGAGTGAAGCCTTTCATTGGACCAATCTCAATGGCAGTGTCATGGTAGTGTCATGAGCATTAAATTTGCTGTCATGGTACGAGAGAGAAGAGAGGGAGTGTCATGGGATGAGAGATGAGTGTCATCACCATGACCCTCCACCGACACGGTTCTTAAGAATTTCTTCTTGGTAACCGTACGATGACACTCTCCATCGAGACCGACCTTAGAATAAAAGTCTAATGACACTCTTTCCAAGTTGATGAAAGGAGAATGAAAGGTCCACTGAGACTAGTTTCCTTTCATATGCACAAATGGACACATTCTTATTGGTACAATTGTGCAATCATTTATTATCTTGGTCGGCCTATAAAGCCGTGAAACGAAATAGTGCCTTGAGAGATGCACTTTCATTTCACAGAATTAGCCTAGAAAGCTGACGTGTCACACTTAAAAAATGTAAAATAAAAGAGGCCACTGAGAATAACCTTATGGCTAAGGGTGTGTTTGGTTGGGCCGTGGCTATGAAAAAAAGTTGTTGTGGGTCTGTGAGTCGTGAAAAACGCAGTTGTGGGTTATGAGTCGTGAAAAAGCTGAAAGCCGTTTGGTAAAACAGATGTGGCTTTTTGAAATTTACTAGCGAGACCGTACTTATCATCATATATACCATCATATATACGTACATATATACATACAAATATATGTATAAGACATTTTATATTTATATATTTATTTATATCATATATATAATATAACATGTATACATATATATAAATAAATAGATAAAGATATATATATATACACACATATACATATGAATAAAAAATATTTATACATATATTTATTTATTTACATGTACCTTATACATATAAACATATATATATATATATATATATATATATATATATAAAAGATATATATATATAAATAAGTAAACACACAATATTTATATAAGATATATGTATATAAATAAATAAAAGTCATATAACATATATACTACATGTATATATATACATACATATACATATGTAGGTAATTTCTTCAAACTTGTAAAAGCCAAAGTCGAGAAAAAGCACCTCCACACCTGCTTTCGAGAAATGAATTAGGAAAAAGCTGCTTTTGACTTTGGCTTTTGTTTGCAGCCAACCCGTTTGGTTGGGCTACTGGCTTTTGGGAAAGCCAAAGTCAGAAAAAGCCCAACCAAACACACCCTAAATAGATAATTTTACTAGTTTCTAATTAATCACCACTTTACTATCGATGGGCAAAAATTAGTCATAGTCATTTAGATCAATGCGCATGTCACAACGACCTGATGCCGTGCCACATTAAAGTAGTGTATTGTAAAAGTGTGTGTTTTTTTCCTCATCCATTGTACTCCCTCAGTTCAGAAATGTAAGCATTTGTTGACTTTCGATGATTACGTTTGACCATTCGTCTTATTCAAATTATTTATAAAAATTATATTCATTTTATTATAATTTAATTTTTTCCTACATATATTTTAAGTGTGATTTCTTTATTTTTGTATTTGTACAAATATTTTGAATAAGACGAATGGTCAAACGTGAAGTCTGAAAGTCAACAAATCCTTACATTTCGGACGGAGGAAGTAGTAATGTAATGTGGCACTGTATCTAACGTAGTACAAAGTTGTTATCATACTCCCTCCGGTTCCGAAAAGGAAGTAGTTGTAGCAAATTTTCCAATTTCACAAAGGAAGTAGTCCGGGATTTTAGTTGCATTACGGACGTTCTTGCCCCTGCATTACCCTTGTTCCAAGACCATCGCTCCAATTCCCGATAGCGCGTCCGCCTCCGTAGCCTATCGAACCCGGACTTGGCCCCGATCTTTCGCCTCCCTCGTGGCCTATCAGAGCCACGCTGCCCCACCCTTCGCCTGCCAAGCGAAAAAATGAGCGCCAAGGCAACCAAACGAACGTCCCGTGCATGCAACCCAGCCTATGCAAAATCGAGGAAAAACAGCAAAGCGCGGCCGCCAGGAATCGAACCGCAGCCCCGCACTATGAAACCGACTCAGGCTGACCAGTTAGGATTTGAGCTGTTGTGTGAAGAGAGAGACCCGCCGGTGTATTTAATATGGGCAAACATGGAAAAATTTAATAAATTAATGATGCCTTGGTATACTAAACCATGTCCTAAACTACTTCCTTTTCAGAACTGGAGGGAGTATATGTTTTGGTGCTCCAATCATATATTCATCTCGATCAGGCAGTGGTTAGTTGACTGCCAGCAGAGCTCCCGTGACCGTCAATGCCTGCTGGTGAAACAGTCGTCCAATGTGAATATAAAGAAGCCCGTGCAGTCAAAGTCGATGCAAATCTCAAGCCTGGACATCGTTAACTCTGCATTATTTATGATGATGCAAAGAAATACGAATCGATCGTCAGGGACCTGCCGTCTTCTGAATCGACGCAGCGCGCGCGTTTGTGTGTCAATAAAAGCCCCTTCGCTCCAATAGCCTGTCCTCTCTCCCTTTCCAGCCATGCCTTCCTCATCTCGACGGCGGCGTCACCGCGGCCGCAAAAACCTTGCTCGCCACCGGAGGAGTTGAGGGACTGGGCGGCGCTGCCCCGCGACATCCTCGTCGACGTCTTCCTTGCGCTGGGGCCCTGCCGCGAGATCATGCGCGGCCTGGCGGCGCGTCGCCGTCGACGAGCCCTTGCTGTGGCGCCACATCGACTTATCCACGATTACGAAGTGGTCTCCAAGTGGGGCAGCTATGGTGCGCGCTGCTGTGGACCGAAGCAGGGGGCAGTGTCAAGCTTTCTCCGGACCCGTCGACGAGGACTCGCTGCTCTATCTGGTCGAAAGGTACCTACTATGTTCTGCCTAGTATTTTGCATTATGTGTGAATAATAGATTTTAAGAAAAGAACTGGCAAGAATTTTGAAGTTTCCTTTTGCCGCAGTGACATAAAACAATCAGCACCTCGTAGGGCATGTTGATTAGATCCCATTAAATATTCGTAATTTATGAAACTCATATTTGGTCATCTCTGTTACAATGAATGTGAGCTTTTGCACTGCAACTAAAAACAGCGGTGCCTTCAACAATGATTTTAAATTCGTGGGTATATCTTATCATTTGATAAAAACGTACGAAAGGCCATGATAGTACAAAACTATATATCGATCCAACTACTTTTTCTGTCTTAAAGAATTGAAGATGCTGGTAGTAGGGTAAATGCTGATTTTCTTAAATATATATTGTTTGTTGCCAAATACTTCCTCTTTCTATTTTAGTGATATTAGGACACAATAATTAAAAATTTGAACTAATTACTAATGTGCTAATAACATCAAAATGAAAATGAGGGAGTACCTGATGTCTACCATTTCGTAAGCTCCTAAATTCGTATTAATTATTGGGTGCATATACATATTCAAATGTGTAATCACATTCTGTCGTGTATGCAGGGCTCCCAATTTGAAAAGTCTCCATCTCTCATGCAGGAAGATAGGCTGTGATATACTAAAGTTGGCTCTCCAGAAGCTCACACTCCTTGAAGATCTTGAAATTTCAACATGCTACAATAGCGAGAATCTGTTTAAATCTGTCTGTCAAGCTCGTCCCCACCTGAAAAAACTGAGAGTAACATTCCCTGATGATGACGCTATGAGCTATAGTTCCTACGATGCAGAGTATAAGGATGGAGGACTTTGTGAGTTCTTAACTATGTGCGAGTTGCGCTCCTTGGAACTATTTGAGTTTGAGCTCACCAATGACGGACTCGAGGCCATCCTCGATAGTTGCCCTCAACTAGAATTGCTCCACGTTACTGGCAGTTTCTATGATGTCGATGAAATGGATGAGGACCTGCAGTTGAAATGTGCCAGAGTGAAGAACCTAACTCTTCCACTTGGCATAGATGAGGATGACTATGGTTATTATGAGGAGCCTTGGGGGTGGGGACAATCCTCAGATGATGAATTTTACTAGCTTTGTTGCAGTGATGTTAATGAGAAACTTGGAAGTTCTTTTTTTTTCGAGCGAAAGAAACTTGGAAGTTCTAGCGCTATTATTGTCCTTGTGATGATCAACTTAAAATTTCAGGACATTTTCTTATTTTTTATCAGTATGCTTTAGTCGTCAGCATATTTTTAATTGTTACAAATGGAAGTGCATGAAAATAAGATACATTGCATGTTGATGAGTTTCTGCTGAACTGTTCTTAGTATCTCAGCTTGTTGTGCAGTTTCAAGAAAGGTCACTAGAGTCACTTGTATTTTTTCTTACAAAATTAACATTTCAATGGACGTTTTTGTGTGGAAACAGTACTAAAGTTTCTTCCGAATAACGTGTTGCTAGCGATGCACAATCACTTGCTGGACAGCTGATCATTTGGAACGATGGAATCTTCGTCACTCAGAACATTGCCTCAATTGTGTCAAGACGATGAAACCATCCATCATCTGGTCACTGGCTGCATCACAAGGCAGTTCTGGCACAGAAACTTGCAACGAGTTGGGCTCGCTGCCCTCTGACACGAACCAGTAGTCACTTTGATGAATGATGGAGCAGCAACTAAACTCAGCTGTCATCCTTGGCCATGGACGCTTTGGAATGGCTTCAATCCTTTTTTTTTGCGAATAAAGGGAGTTCATTAACATATAAATAAGTACAGACCCCTTACATCAAGACTCTTAATGATGAACAGAAAATGAAGAATAAATCTAAGTCTTTTCCTCATCTTCAACATCGCTTCTCCGATCGATAAAGCCAGAAAGCAATAATCGAATTGAAGCCGAATCCTCTTCAACCACCAATAAGAGACACCAAACTTTGTTGAAACCGCAAGATCCACCGTCTTCGAACTCATTATGAAGACGGATCTAATTCGATGAACGAGAATCGGCAAAATTTTCATTGGTAGGATGAAAGGAAGATCCCATCCCACCGATCCTTCATCGTGGCCGGATCGAACCACGATAAAACGGGGAAGGGGTCGGAGAAGTTTATTCCATAACAGCAACATCGTCTCCGCCTCGTCGTCGCCGTCAACACACACAAGTCTCCATGTCGTCTTAGTATGAAGGTTACCGACGTCGTCGTCGTTATGACCCTCGCTAGAGCTACCATGAATCCAATGACGTCCAACCTCTTCAAAGAGGAGAAGGGAACACACAAATCTCAACACCAAAGAATTTGGCATGGGTAAACCTAAATCCTAAACAGACTCGAGCTAATACTACTACTAGAAAGAGGGGACCCTGCTCTCTCTCTAGCCACCGGCAAATCGTCGGAGGCGAGAGAGAGGGCCCAAGCTGTAGCGGTGGCAGCGCTGTTTCTTTTTTCTTACTGACGAAGTGGCAGCGGAACGGCTTCAATCCTAGCTGTCCAGGTTCTTAGTGGTCGGTAGTTCCTTGCTTAAAAGGCGTGATTGTAAGCATAGTGTTTGGAGAGTATGTTATGTGTAAACTCTTATTCTATCTACTTATTATATATAAAAGATGTAACTCACTAAGAGCCCTCCAATGCTATTTTTCTAGCTCCACATTGTGTCACATCATCTCAACCCCGCTAAGAGTCCTTCAAAGCTATTTCTCTAGCTCCACGTTGCGTCACATCATCTAAAATATTTTAATCATTAGATAAAGATTGATTGTTGGTGATCAGGAACTATTTTGAATTTTTCAAATCTCTGTCACATCATTTAGAAAGTTAGCACTCTCGATTATCACATCTTACGCCCATCTATCCATCCATGCATCGATATTCTTATGTCACCTCATGTTGTCTCGTCACCACAAATTATGGGTGTGTTTGGTTGGGCTGTGGCTGTGGAAAAAGCTGCTGTGGATCTGTGAAAAAGCAGTTGTCGGTTATGAGCTATGAGAAAGCTGAAAGCCGTTTGGTAAATAGCTATGGCTTTTCAAAATTTACTAGAAGACCCTACTTATCGACATATATACCATCATATATACATATAAATATATATATAATACATTTTATATTTATATATTTATTTATATTTTATATATAATATAACATATATACATGTATATAAATAAATAGATAAATATATACACATATGAAATATATGTATAATATATTTTATATTTATATATTTATTTATATCATATATATAATATAATATAATATATATATACATGTATATAAATAAATAGATAAATATATATATATATATATATATACATACATACATATACATATGAATAAAAAATATATTTATACATATAAACATATATATATATATATATATATATATATATATATATATATATATATATATATATATATATATATATATATATATATATATATATATAAGATATATATAAATAAATAAGTAAACACATAATATTTATATAATATATATGTATATAAATAAATAAAAGTCATAGAACATATATATTACATGTATATATGTACATACATGTACATATATAGGTAATTTCTATAGACTTGTAAAAGCCAATGCCGGAAAAAGCACCTCCACACTGCTTTCAGAAATGAACTAGCAAAAAGCTACTTTTGGTTTTGGTTTTTGTTGGCAGCCAACCCCTTTGGTTAGGCTACTGGCTTTTTGAAAAGCCAAAACCAGAAAAAGCCCAACCAAACACACCCTAAGGTAGAGAAACTACTTCCTCCAAATACCTCCATCACTACTCCACCTTTTGTTCCTATGTCTTTTCCGTTTTTATTTATTTTCTATTTCGGGTGTTTATGAAGTGTTTTTTCGTATTATATAGTTAATACAAGGATCAACTCCTTCTGTATGTTTGACAAAAAAACAACAACAATGACAACAACAATGTATGCATGTGACCTTGGTGGACGACCATTTAACGAGTCATAAAGTTTTCTTTTCTTTTTTCTTAGAGATTCGTATTACAAAGGGATAATTGCAAAAACTACCCCATAAGTCATTCAGAGTTTGAGATTCCCATCAATAATCTATTTTTTTTGCAAATACCCATCCATCCACTAGATTTTGTTGCAAAAATCATCCCAATTTACACATATTACATTGATACAACCCATTTTCACTCATAACAATAGTGGATGGTGTATGTATCAATCTTATAATATTTTGAAAATATATTCTTTTCATATTTTTATAGAATTTGAAAAGTAAGAAATAAACTAGAGCTTAGTCGGTGTTCCTAAAGCTTGAGATATGGAAAAATTTTGTTAATGAAAATAAGATAATTATAAAGCATAATAAAATATTTATTAAGGAGAAACATGATTCAAAAACATTAAGCGAAAACATTTTATGTTCTGGGTGACTGGTGCCCATGCCCATCTAATTAAAAAATCCCCTCACAGACATGAAACGAGCGTTACATCGGTCTCCTCTATTTTACACAGGTCCCCTACCTCCTCTGCTCCCGGGCAAAGCACGGATGAGGCGGCGCCCTCTGCTCCGGGCACCGCCAAGGCGAGCCGCGCGAGGCAAGCAACGCACGGTGCCGACCACGCCACACCCACCATCGCCCCTCCTCTGCTAGGTGCCGCCACACCTCCCGTACCCTTGAACCATGCCGCCCCTGCCCTCGATGTGCCGCACTGGCACCGACCCTCGATTTGCGCTCGAACCTCACCGGCCATGGCGAGGACGCGGCACCGGACCTAGATCTAGAGAAAGGGGGCGCTGCCTCCTCCTTCCTCCACCCGGATCTGGAGAAAGCCAGCACACGGCGGCCCGGGCATGTGGGCGAGGCGGGCACGACACAAGATGGGGCGGGGTGCGAGAAGGCCCTCCACATGGATCTGGAGAATGCCAGCGCACGGCGGGTCGCGCGGCAGGGCACGAGGAAGGCGGTGTGCGCTTGCGGAGGCAGCAGCATGATGACGCGTCCTCCCGGGTAATTCAGCGCGTGGCAGGGCGCGCTCGCGCCCGCGGATGCGGTAGCATGGTTGTGCGTCCACCAGAAATCCAAGCATGTGGCAGGATGTGAGAAGGCGACGCACGCCCGCGGAGGCGGTGGCATGGCGATGCGTGAGCAGGCGGGCAGACGAGGATGCAACGGTGTGTGATGTAGAGAAGAACTGTTTTGCTTGAATCTTGAGCCATGGACATAAATTGCATGCTCAAACTTTAAAAGTATTAAACTTAGTTAATTTATATATTTATTTTAAATTTTTAACAATCAAAACACACGAAATTGATTACGCATGTGTATATTGGAGTAGATTTCGTAACAAAATCTGGTGGGTGAGCAGCAGGCACCTGTGATAGGTAGTACTAGTATGACATTGAGTGGGAAATAATGTGTGTTGAGAAGACAGGTGCCTGCTGGTCAGGGCAAACAATAAAAATATTTTGGCCTCTCCAGAGTCCAGATTTTGTTTTACCAAATATACCAAGATTAGTTTGTTCCATCGTGCACAATCATGATGGAGTGCGTAGTTCAAAAGAGAAACGCACTTGACTAACAGGTAAAACGCATTGAGGGTTGCCCCAGAAAACGAAAGGACTGTATAAATTCGAGACGACCCCTCGTTTTCTGCACAGGTATAAAAACGTCCCTTCATCACCTTTGCAGTTCGCATTTAGTATTCTCCTTTTCGTAGCTAAGATCTGCAGGCCTCGCCAATGGCTTCCAGCTGCCATGGCCGACGCAAGAAGCCTGCCGTCCTGGCACCAGCGCCCCTGGAGGTACGGGACTGGGCGGCGCTGCCCAGTGACATCCTCTTCTCCATCTTCCTCAAGCTGGGTCCCCGCGAGATCATGCGTGGCGCGGAGCGGGCGTGCACGGCCTGGCGCCGCGGAGCTGTAGGCGAGCCAGCTCTGTGGCGCCGCATCGACCTGACCACGGTGTCGATGCGGTTCACGGCGCGGTGGAAGGCGATGGCTCGTGCTGCCATCGACCGAGCCGCCGGTCAGTGCCAAGCTTACTGGGGACCCTGCGATCGTAAGCTGCTGCTTTACTTGGTCGAGAGGTACTAGCGCTATAGTATTGCTCCTAGTATAAGATTCACTTTTTTATATTGCTTCACTCGCAGTGAAATGGTTTGTGACGAACGAGTTTCAGATCTCAAAATTGGAATAGATTAAAACATATCTCTGACCATTTGTTATACCGTGGATAAGTTTCCCTATTGATTATTAGGAACTGCCGAACTGCTACAGGCTTATCGTTTTTGTGCGTGTCTAGTCGATCTTGCATTGGATCTGTCGCGAGCTCCAGTCCACAAACGTTATGTCTAAACCGTGGGACATCTCAATTAGTCGCGTGAGATAATTCAGTTAGTTATGCATTGGCCAGTATATATGTGGTGAATAATGTGTACAATCTTATCTAAATCTGTGAATTAATGATTTTCTCACTCAATTTTCCATTATTTAAAACACTCGTGAACAATTGTATGGTCTAATTTCGGTAACATTCCTTCCCGCAGAGGAACTTCTGTGAAAAGCATTCATCTTTCACATGACGATACACGCGAAGTAGCACTGGATGTGACACAGCTAAATAAGCTCCCACTATAGCAAAAACTCACTATAGCCACGGTTGGGGGGCTCTACAGCCACGGTCAGCCCCAACCGTGGCTATGTTTCCGAGACTACAGAAAACCATCTGTAGCCTCGGAAAACAGAACAACCGTGGCTATAGTACGTAACTATAGCCACGGTTCACTATGTCACCCGTGGCTATAGTGGCGTACTATAGCCACGGTTAACATAGCCAACCGTGGCTATAGTGGCGTACTATAGCCACGGCTCGACACATAGACCGTGGCTATAGTGGAATACTATAGCCACGGTTCACTATGCCAACCTTGGCTATAGTGGACACCACTATAGCCACGGTTGGGATAGTGAAGCGTGGCTATTTACTTTTTAACAATAAAAAAAATAAATACGCATTAGAAATAATAAATTACAATTACATCACATTAACATTAAAGTATTACATCACATTAACAAAATATTTACAGATATTAACAAAATCCATCAAAAGTTTAATAATGTGAACATCACAATATTTTTTAAACTAAGTCTACACTATACAAATCTTCAACAACATCGGGCTCGTACAGTCGTTTCGAGCCGCACCACTCGAAAAGTGCCCGATGCTCCTTCGTCACTTCACTTTGCTCGTCAAAGAACCGACCACGAGGACCGATGACCTCCCTAAGCAAGAAACGGCACATCCTAGCGACAATGTAGTACATGTCATTTGTACTTAGATGCTTTCGCGCCGTCGGGAATCCATTCTTGGATATTTCATTCAATATCTTTTTGTCCGTTATCATTGCTTTTTCTAGACTTTTTGTTCGCTGTCAATAAATACATAAAAGTTGGTACATGATTGACAAAAACAGAAAGAATGTAAATTAAACAGATGCAATCTTAGCGTACCTCCTCGGTGGTCTCATAGGTGATGACATTCAAGTAGGATGCAGCGGAGCTCGAATACGCACATGCGTAGTATCCACAGTGCACACTACCTTTTACTTGCTTAATGCACTCGTTAAATAGAGTGAAGTAAAAAACATCACTCTATTTCAATGATAGCAGCATAAAGAAAATTAGATGTGTGTGACGTGTCTTACCGGAAATTTATGACGAAAGTATATTTGTTTTCGAATTCTATAACGTGCCACCTTCGGGTTCTTTACGTAGTTCAAATAAGCACTACAGTATTGAGAAAAGGGTATTATTGCATGAAATTATCGCTATTTAATTGTACGTCTGTACTTACCAATTTATAACGCTCACGATATCTTCGTAGCGATTGGAGTCGTAGTCAAGGCTATCCAAGAGTAATAGATATCCAATTTTTGGCATGATCAGCAAACAAATCCAATGACCACTGCAACAAAAGATCGTATTCGTTAGTATGCCATCTATCTTTACGACCGACGAGAGGAAGGTAGTGGTCGAACTTACTCGAAGTGGTAAGGCGCGTAAATGGCGTGACAATCCTGCCATTCCCCGAAGCACCTGTAAATATAACCTGCAACTCGACCCCTAGCTTTTGTCCTCATGGTGTCCTTCAGTTCTTGTAACTCTTGTGGTGTCTTATCCTTATATATCTTATCTTTCTCATTTATCCGGGGTTGATCGCACTTTGATTGATCAAGCTCGGATTGAGATACCCAACCTTCCAATCGGGTCTCTCGTATCTCTTCTTTTGAAATGTTGAATTCAAGCTACATTAAAAGCAAAAGGGAGTGTGTAACATGTACTGCAAAAAGTATGAGACAAGAAAAAGATGGATGGAGGCACTTACATGCACCACAAGGTTACGAAGGTCGTGTCCATCTCGCCGAGGCGAAACATAGTGTGGATATCATTGAAATATAGTCCAAGGACCGAATCACCGGTATCGTTGAACACATCATTCGGAAGCTTACAGGTGATCATATCCACTCCTTCTTTCGCTGCCGCTACGTACCAGTCATGCAGCTTCCGCATCTCCCACGGTAGGTTTGACAACATGTTTTTAGATACGAGGGGTTTGTCAAAGATGAAATTTGGGAAGTCCTCATTCTCGTCACGACCCTCAAATATGTCATCATCGTAATGTACCAATTGACGAGGTTCCGTGATTGGCTGCACGGGTCCCTTCCTCATTCGCTCCAAGTATTTCGTGACATGTTCCGGTTGTGGCTTTGACGGATCCACCCCCGCAGGCGTAATCATCCTAGGAATTACAGGAGTAAACTCCTTCGAAGAGGCTCGATAAGCCGAGGCTCTTCATCCAAGGCTAGGGTTTCAGCTTCCGGCTCGACGGAGGAGATACATTGCCCTTCCGGCTCGACAAGAGGCACTATTTGTTGCTGAGGGTCCTCATAGCTGTGTACTCGTGGCGGTTTCTTGCCGCGGGCTGTCCGCGAGTATAGGACTCATAACCGCTTCATGTCCTTGTTCAGCTTGTTCCTTAGCGGCTGAAGCAGCACCCGACAAAGGAGACGGTTCTCCTGCTCCAGCCTTCATCCCCCGTGAATTGTTGACTCTCATGAACTGATCCGTGTCCGGACAAGGGGGAGGGGAAACTTGTGGTTCGGAGAGCACAACCTCACGACGTTTCCACATGATGAACGAACCGATAGCATCATGTAGAGTTATAATCCCCGCGTCGGGTATGGGGCACTCAATCTCGTGCTCCTCACATCCTTGGTTGACCTCCTCGACGGTAACACGGACGTACCCGGGTGGAATATCCATGTTGTGGAGCGTTCGTCCTGGAAGTGCTCTACCAGTTGTAACCTTCATGGTCTTTCCCTTGTAACCAAACGGCACATGCAGCACAAGGACATTCTTGCGTTATCACTTCCCCTTCTAACGGGGAGGTAAAGCTAGGCGAAGTGGTTGGGACAGTAGGGAGTCGTACTGGGGATACTTCCACTTCGCAGGTCAGCTTGGTACATCTCCATCTGTCTCCTCCACTCTTCCTTGTCCCTCTCCTCTTTATCTTTCTTGTGAAATTTATGTTTTTTGTACAACGAGGCGGAAGAGCTAGAGGAGAAACCCTCTTTCCAAGTTGCCTTGGAGGACACCGCTCGCACCCGCCCGCCATGCTCTTTGGTCCCCACAGCAAGAGAGAGTTGGTCTCTGTGATATTCGGATTGAATAACACCAGATCTGCGTCTGCGACTTGATGTCACCCGTCAATTGCTGGATAACTTGCGCAGATTCCGCGTCCATCGGAATAATCTCCCCATGTTCATCCATTTTAGAGTGTGCACGGACCCAATTTTTGGCACGCGGCTCGAGGCCCTCTAGCGGATCAGGCTTCCCTTCAAGCACGGAGCTTTTCTTCCATCGCCTTCCACTCCGGAATCTTTTTCTTGTAGCCGCCGGGGCCCAAGTGTGGCTTGTACTTATTTTTTCTGTTCAGCTCTAACATCTTTGCACTAAGGTCCTTGGCAGGCGCAGCTGTCTTCTATCGAACAAATTCTTCCCGGTCCTGTGGACTTATTTGACCATAATCGTCAAAGGGTGTTATGCCACGTTTCACGTAACGGCAGTTTAGTCGGGACCTCCATTCTCGAAAGATATGTGACATTGCGGTCAGCGTTGCCTTCTTGGCTTTCTCGAGGTCCGCCGGTGGGAAGAGAATGTGTGATCTAACGGCATTCCACATTTCCTCTTTACGCTCTTGAGGAACCAGCCTTCCATTCGGTCCAGGTTATTTTGCATTTCTCCCCGACAACAACACCACAACGATTCCGCCATTTTGCATGGACACCCATTGGTTCAACAGGCTCCCAGTCGGCGGGGTCCGAGTGTTGTCACCTCATATGTGCCCTCAGCCTTGTTCGCGGACCGTTTACCCTCACGCTTGCGCTTTCGGGGGACTCATGGGCCGGTATGTTTTCCGTTTGCTCCTCATGAGGTGTGTCTTCGCAAGCCATGGAATGTGTCGCTTGTGCGGCCAAGGCACGACGAACACTTCGTCGAGGAACCTACCATATAAAGAATCATTGAAGCTCGGTAATATGCTAATACGGGAAACTTGAAATATTTAAACAAAGAATGACATTTCATGTGATACCTCTTCCGAGGGCACGTAATCTGGGTCCTCATTAATACCCCTAGGTTCACGACGCCGGGGGGGTGAGGATCCTCTCGGTTCTTCCCATTGTCCACTTGATGAGGAGCTTTCATGGTTCATATTCACAACATCCTCCCGTGTATACTGGATCGGGGGCTGTCCGCCATTATAGGATTTGATACCTTTAGCGTAACAATGAAAAGATTTAGTAGCAAACAATTAGAGGAAAGAGTTAAAATAGAGAAAACATGACAGAAAAGGATTATTAGAGGAAAGAGCTAAAATAGAGTTAGCATTGGCATCGTAACATGGATAACATTGGGATCAAATAGAAGAAGAGGAAGACGAGATAGAAGGACATACAATGTAAAACACTTTCATAAGAAAGGCAGGTGCACACTATGCAATACATACCACAATTTATACGACCTCGGGGTAGATAGGTCAGGATACTTGGGTATCCTCCGGAAAATCAAATATAATGTGCCATACACATCACAAAGATGATCCGGAGAATACCCAAGCATCCGACCATGTCTACCCTAGTGTCGTACGAGTTGCGGTATGTCTTGCATTTTATTGTACCAACCTTCCTAATGAAAGACACCCTACATTCTATATTCTTCTACCCCATCTTCCCGTTCTCCTAAATATGCAAATGCTTATCAAGAGTCATCGTCATCTGCCAAAAAGTTAGAATTTTTTTTAAAGACTTAGTTGAAAATATATTTTTCCAAGAAAATGAGTACATTCCATGGCATCGGAACGGGGAAGAAGAGGATGCAGCTGAGGAGGATGAACATACAATGTAGAACACTTTCATAAGAAAGGCAGGTGCACACTATGCAATGCATACCACAATTTATACGACCTCGGGGTAGATAGGTCGGATACTTGGGTATCCTCCGGAAAATCAAATATAATGTGCCATACACATCACAAAGATGATCCGGAGAATACCCAAGCATCCGACCATGTCTACCCCAGTGTCGTACGAGTTGCGGTATGTCTTGCATTTTATTGTACCAACCTTCCTAATGAAAGACACCCTACATTCTATATTGATCCCCCAGCTACCTCCTCTTCTATCAATAATCATCATCTCGCCAAAAAGATTGGATTTTTTGCTCTCAGTGCGGGTTGCCGAATCAACGGCCATCCAACGCTATCGTTAAGGTCATCGACTCGTATGTCAACATGTTTCCAACATCCGAGAATGCGGTCCATGCTGCCACACTCATCTCACTTTGCCCGCTTTTATCATCGAGCATGGCTAGACCATAAAAAGAGAGGAAAGAAAAGAGAGGAAGAGAGGAGAAAAGAGAGGAAATAGAGGAAGAAAGGAGAAAGAGAGTGAGAGAGAGAGGAAAAGAGAGTAAGAGAGGAAAGAGATGAGAAATCAGCACTTAAAATAAATACTTTGCCTTATAATCCATGTGCTGATTTAGCTAGAGAGTGAGAGAGGAAAAGAGAGGAAATAGAGGAGAAAAAAGAGAAAAGGGAGGAGGAAATAGTTTTTATTTGAGAACAATGGTCTAGCCATGAAAGAGAGGAGAAAAGAGAGTAAGAGGGGAAAGAGATGAGAAAACAGGTGGCTAATGTATTATTCAGATAGCCACGATAGATAGGTGACCAATTTTATACCATCGGTTTAGCCACGATAGATAGGTGACCAATAAGCACTGAAATCATCTCAAAAACAGCCAGCAGCCAAGGGAAAAGAGGTGGCTTTGGCTTCACTTAGGCTTTACTGAAATAGGTGACATAGGTGGAGAGGGAAAGAGGAAGACACGTATGCTTTACTGAAATATCGATCCAGGATTTCAGTAAAGCCTAAGTGTCCATTTCAGCAATGCTGATCCTAAGCAACCCAATAAACGAGCAATTTCAGCACATAGATAAATATCGATCCAGGATTTCAGTAAAGCCTAAGTGTCCATCTCAACAATGCTGCACATAGATAAATATCGATCCTAAGCAACCCAATAAGCGAGCATTTCAGCACATAGATAAATATCGATCTAGGATTTCAGTAAAGCCTAAGTGTCCATCTCAACAATGCTGCACATAGATAAATATCGATCCTAAGCAACACAATAAGCGAGCATTTCAGCACATAGATAAATATCGATCCAGGATTTCAGCAATCGATAAATATCTATGTGCAACATTTAATTCAAGCCAGCAGCCGAAGCCAAAGCAATCGATAAATAACTATGTGCAGCATTTCATTAAAGCCAGCAGACAAAGCCAAAGCCATCGATAAATATCTATGTGCAGCATTTCAGTAACGCCAGCAGCCAAGCCAAAGCCATCGATAAATATCTATGTGCAGCATTTCAGTAACGCCAGCAGCCAAGCCAAAGCCATCGATAAATATCGATCTAGGATTTCAGTAAAGCCAACAGCCAGCAGCCAAGGCCATCAATATTTATCTATGTGTAGAATTTCAGTAAAGCCAACATGCCTCAAACCCATTGTATCATAGCAGATCCCATGGAAAATAGCAGGCATTGTATCATAGCAGATCGAGCATTGTATCATAGCAAAACCCATGGAACATAGCAGGCATAACAGGCATCACGGAACATAGCAGGCATCACGGAACATAACAGGAGGCAATGGGGTAAGGGGCGTACCAGGGAGGAGGGAGCCGGCGAGGAACGATACCTCACCGTCCGGGACGGGGGAGGGGGAGGAGGAAGGGGGAAGTGGCGTACCAGGAGGGAGCCGGCGAGGAGGGAGCCACGTCAAGGAGGAAGCCGGCGAGGAGGGCCGGTGAGGAGGGAGCCGCGTCGAGAAGGAAGCCGGCGAGGAGGGCCGGTGAGGAGGGAGCCGCGTCGAGGAGGGAGCCGCGTCGAGGAGGAAGCCGGCGAGGAGGGCCGGTGACGAGGGAGCCGCGTCGAGGAGGAAGCCGGCGAGGAGGGCCGGTGAGGAGGGATCCGCGTCGAGGAGGAAGCCGGCGAGGAGGGCCGGTGAGGACGGAGCCGCGTCGAGGAGGAAGCCGGCGAGGAGGGCTGGTGAGGAGGGAGCCGCGTCGAGGAGGAAGCCGGCAAGGAGGGCCGGTGAGGAGGGAGCCGCATCGAGGAGGAAGCCGGCAAGGAGGGCCGGCGAGGAGGGAGGATCCCGACGGGCGCCGCGAGGATCTCGGGCGGCGCAGAGGAGGAGGAGGGAGCGGGCAGAGGCGGAGACGGCGCGGCGGCACAAACGGGTAGCCTCCCGGCGTCTTCGTCAATTGCGGCGCGTCAGGAGTTAGGGTTAGGAGGAGATAGTTGGCCTTTATATACCAAACATTAGCCACGGTTGGAGATAGTTGGGAGGGTCCCACATGTCGTTGGGACAAATAACAATAGCCACGGTTGATGTCAATTCCAACCGTGGCTATTGAGCTCCCACCGACATGTGGGGCCCGCATGTCGGTGAAACAATCAATAGACACGGTTGGTTCCGAAACCAACCGTGGCTATTGTTTCATCCGACCCCACTTGTCATTGAGTGTTTATTTTTTTTCTTGTGTAATTTTTCTTTTACTTCTTCAATTTTTATTCTAAAAACTATAATGACTTTGCACCTAACTTTTGGCATGTCACTTGTTTAGTTGTCTACAAACACATATGTATTTTTTGTTTTTTCTACTCCATTACTTTTTAATATAATATTTCGTCTTTAGAATTGTTTTTCTTCACTTTTACATGACCCAAATATTTCAAAAATTTCCAACAAAATTACAGTAGATTTTAATTTGTATCACACATGTGTGTGCCAATTTTCAATTCAAAAATAATAAAAATTGTGCAGATAAAAAAAATCAAATGACACCATGTTTTTTCTATTATTTTGCACATTTATCATTTGCAAACTATAAGCCCGTTTGACCTACATTTTGGCATGCCACTGTTTCCCGAGCATTCGAACTCAGTTATATTTTTTATAATTTTTTTTAAAGATTTTTACAAAAAAAATAGTTCAAATGGGACTATGCGTCTCGAGTGAGTGGAGTTTTGTACTCGGAACTCATGTTGTTTGGTACCAAACAAATTTATATATTTTAAAAAATTGAACCAAAAATTCCACGTTTGTGTTTATTAATGGCATGCATACCGACCGAATGTTGAGGTCAAAATCGATACGGTTTATGAAATAAAAATGATTAAATAAATGTCAAAACGTACCCTAAGTAAATTTGAAGAAAATTTAATAAAATAGTTTGGAGATTCTAACAAAACAAAATGGATAGATTGGAATTTTATACAAATTTAGAAACAAGAATCAGTAAATTTGGACAATATTTGAATTCTATATACGTGTTTCAAAATTTAAATAGAAATTAAAAAAAAACACAACCTAAATGAACTAGTGGATGAACTACTAATGGGCCTCATATTAAGAGTGAGGCCCAAATCACTATTGTTATTTTAAAGTATATTATTTAATTGATTTAAATTGTCTAAAAATAATTAAATTACTATCTTACACTTAAAAATGTATATATCTAAAGAGTAAATGTTACCCTGTTATTTTTTTGATTTCAAATAAAAATTGAATCTAAACATTATTTATTCAATATTTTAACTCAAGTATATATATACAAATTTTGAAATTAAAATCTAAATGTATAAATAAATTTTATCATTTAATTCTAAAGAGTAAATGTTTTTTAAAATCAGTATATATACAAACTTTAAAATTTAAAACTAAATGTATAAATAAATTTAAAAAATTTTGGCCCCGGCCCGACCACATTGACCAACGCATTAGAACACAATCAAGGCCCAAGGCCCTCGCGGCAGAGATAAAGGCACGGATGGCCCAATAGCACAGCAGAGCCCGTAGTATCGCAACGTCGAAGCCTTGTGCGGAGTGGCGTTTATAAGCCGGCACGGGCGACATTGGGCGGGCGAGGTGGTACTAAACCTCTCGCCCGCCGCGAACCGGACTAGCTATAGCCACGGTGGACTTCTTCAACCGTGGCTATTGTTACGGTTTACAATAGCCACGGTTGAAGAAGTCCACCGTGGCTATAGATGACGTTGTGAAATTTAATACTTGTTAAATTGTGAAATTATTTAATTGTTGATAATTTAATTTATGTGCCCGAAAATTATTAACGGGTAGACTTATTAAATATTTATTAGCAAGTTTTAGATAATTGTTAAATGGGGTTATTTAAAAGAATATTAACAAGTAGACTTAGATAATTGATTTAAGTGACAGAAAAATAATTAACAATTTATTAAATCCATTAATGTTGCTGAAAATAAATAGAATATTATTAAATTAATTAAAGTAGTTGAAAAATTATTTAAAACTTGTTAAATTGTGAAATTATTTAATTGTTGATAATTTAATTTATGTGCCTGAAAATTATTAACAGGTAGACTTATTAAATACTCCCTCCGTCCCAATATGTTTGGCATTCTAGCTCGGGCACTGGAGATTAAGAAGAGAAGGAATAAAGTAGGTGCGCAGGAAACGAGGAGGAAAGAGATAGAGATAGAGGTGTATTGGGAAGAGAGAAAGGTGTCTCGGGAAGTGAGAATGCCAAATATTTTGGGAAAAATGGATGAGCCTAGAATGCCAAATATTCTGGGACTGGAGGGAGTATTTATTAGCAAGTTTTAGATAATTGTTAAATGGGGTTATTTAAAAGAATATTAACAGGTAGACTTAGATAATTATTAACAGGTAGACTTAGATAATTGATTTAAGTGGCAGAAAAATAATTAACAATTTATTAAATCCATTAACGTTGCTGAAAATAAATAGAATATTATTAAATTAATTAAAGTAGTTGAAAAATTATTTAAAACTTGTTAAATTGTGAAAAGTGACAGAAAAAATGGAAAGGTTATTAAATTCATTTATTTTGCTCAAAATTCACTAAAATATTATTAAATTAATTACAATTGCTGAAACATATATATCCGAGTACATCATAGGTACATCGCAATGAAATAATAAAGGTACATTATCCTTGAACGATTTTTCCTTCGTAATCTGTGCGTAGGTATGGCATTCCTTGATACGATAGTTTTGCTTCAATGACTTTAAATTTTTTCGGATCCACGAATAATGGAACTTCATCATACCGATTGTATGCATCTTGATCGTCGACCCCATCCACTCCAAGTATTCTTTGTTTACCGGGTATAACAATGTGCTTCTTCTCATCCTTTGGGTCGAGTATATAGAACACTTGTTCTGCTACCTTAGCAAGTATCCACGGGTCATCTTTATAACCTACATTCTTCGGATCGACGACGGTTAACCCGTATTCATCGACCTCCACCTCACCTGGGTGTTTGACCCATTTGCATTTGAAGACAGGAACTTGTAAATCCGATCCATAGTTCAGCTCCCAAATTTCCTCTATGTACCCATAATATGAGGTGTAATTGTTATCGTCATCAAGGGCTTCAACTCGAACTCCGCTGTTTTGACACTTACTTTTCGTGTCCTTCTTTGAAGTGTGAAAAGTAAAACCATTAATGTCGTACGCCCGATAAGTCACCACAGTCTTTGAAGGTCGGGCAGCTAAGATTCTCAACATTTTCTCATCCATCGAGTCTCCACGTGGAAGGTCTTGACTCTCGAACCATGATGTGAAAGTTTTCTTGTGCTCCTCGTACTAACCATGCACTCGCTTTTGCCCCGAACATTGTTTAGTTCAAGCTCCTCAATGTGTTTTGCGAAATACGGGGCAACAATACGTGATTGTTGCAGTACAGTAGAAATGGGCTTTGTCAACTCGTTTATATTCGCGGTCGGTGAATGATTTTCGTCCTCGTATACCTTTTCCACTTAACCTTCCCTCATGACGAGACACGGGTACACCAATAGATCGACCGTCTTTAATATAATCTGCACAACACTCAATAATCTCCTCGGTGGTGTAGCCCTCAATCATTGAACCCTCCGGATGACAACGAGTACGTACATAGCGTTTCATAACATACATGAACCTCTCGTAGGGGAACATATGATGCATGTAGACGGGACCCAAAGCAGATATCTGGTCAACAATATGAAGCATGAAGTGTTCCATAGTATCAAAATAGGATGGCGGAAAGCACATTTCGAGCATGCACATTGTTTCCTTTATGTGGGTTCGTAGGTTATCCAACTCATGTTTATTGATCACCTTCTTTGAGACCGCGTTCCGTAAATAGCACAGTACGAGTGATAGTCAACTTCAACCATTCCGATTTCACAGCTCGATAGCGATAGCCGAAATACCGAAAGTAGTGTGTGACAATCATGAGTGTTGTAACCACTTATCTTTAAGTCTTTCATGTCTACGAGATTTTGGACATTCGATGAGAAACCGGTCGGTGCTTTAATCCCGTGTAGACACTTCAACAACGCTATTTTCTCCTCACGCGTTAGGGTGTAGCAGTCGGCGGCAGGTAGTACTTTCCGTTCGCTCTTTCTTGCGGATAGAGCTCCGGCCTAATATTCATCTCTACAAGGTCTCTACGTGCGTTCAGTCCATCCTTTGTCTTACCGGGTAGGTCAAGTATAAGGCCGGTAGTGCTGTCAAATACACCTTTCCCAATGTGCATCCAATCAAATGCACGAGTCACTTCCAATTCTTCCCAGCATCCGAGATATCCGTAGAATATAGAAAGCTTCTTATACGGCGTTGCAGCTTTTGACTTTGCAACTCCCTTCACGGCCTTTCCAAATGTAGCTTTAATGTTTTTTGTCTTATCAAAGACATCCCTAGAGGTCCAACGTCGAGGTTCTTCGCCGGTCTCAATCGTACCATCAAATTGTTTGGCCATCCGTCGATACGGGTGGCTCCGATGTAAGAATTGACGATTTCGAGTGTACACTCGTCTTCTTGGATGATGGAAGATACACGTGTGATGTATCGTCAACACAAACAAAGCATGCCTCCTTTCCTTTCACCTGGCCCGAAAGCGCCCTTAACGCCGGGGAATCGATTACGGTCACGAAAATGATCGCTTTCAACGTGAAGTAGTCTCTTCGGTGCTCATCCCACATACGCACACCTTCCAACCATAGTTTCCGCATGTCTTCAAACAAGTGGTTCCAGGAAGACATCTATGTCGTTCCCGTGTTCTTTCGGTCCGGATATAAGAATAGACAATAATATGTACTTCCTCTTGTGGCACAACCATGGGGGAAGGTTGAACATTGTTAGCAGCACAGAGCCAAACGCTGCGAACGTTCCTCGTCATACCAAAAGGGTTCATTCCATCCGTACTCAATGCAAACCGTATATTTCTTGGCTCGTGCGAGAAGTCGTCACGATGGTTACGATCGAAGTTTTTCCACTGGGTTCCATCCGATGGATGACTCAGCTTATTAGGGTCCCTCTTACGTGTATGCCATGTCATCGGTTCAGCATCTCTTGGGTTGGCAAATATCCGTCTTATGCGATCGACCACCGGTAGGTACCACATGAGCAAGGCTGGAACCTTACTATCATCGTCGCTACCATTGACGACACTCGCTTTTCTTCCTCTTCCCGTCATTCTTTCCCCTCTTATTAGTTGTGTCTACATCATACTCCTCATTCGTCTTGTAACGACTTCGTTTGCACCTTGGGCATCTCACGAGGTCCTTGAACTCCTCCCCCGGTATAATATACAATGATTTGGACATGCGTGGATTTTTTGCACACACAACGACATTGGAGATATCGCTCTCTTAGCATAGTACGTGTTTTTTGGTAACAAGTTTGGCTTTGGCAGTGTATCCGAAAGAAGATCCAACAATTCATTGAAATCGGCATCCGACCACCCATGGATGGCCTTCGGTTTCATGAGTTCGAGAACCGTACGTAACACAGTATTCTCTTTAGAACATCCCTTGGACTCCTCAAATAATAAATCCTTTGATGCCTTCTCTATCGTTGCAAAGTTATCAAGCCCTCTTGTTGTCCCTGCATTGAGTAAGACTTGCGGCTCAACATGACATAACAATTCCTCAACATCAAAATCAGTACATTGTTCTTCTTCGACATGAAAATCAAAAGTCTCGTCAACTTCGACAAACTGTTCTTCTTCAACTTCAATCGGCTGCAACTCAACTTCGACCGCCTCGTCTTCTCCATGCTTTGTCCACCTCGTATAATTCTCCAGGAAACCCCTCCTCACTAAGTGAGATTTGATTACAAGTGTATCGGTCCACAATTTTTGATTCTTGCAGTCCACGCATGGACAATATATTTCTTGTCTTCCTAGACGCTTAGCATGCTCGACAGACCCTCTTGAGAAATACATCGACTTGACCTCGGAAATATGCACTTAATCTTGACTCTTCGTACATCCATGTTTTGTCCATCTAAACAAGCATTACGCGAATATTAATTATAATAAAATAATTACTAAATCAAATAATTACCAGTATGAATATTAAGTATTTATAGAAAATATAAGGAAACTAATATATTGCATAACATAATGTGCTAGAATTAATAATTATTAATTAATTACTAAATAATCTATTTACCATTATGAATATTATATATTTATAGAAAATATAAGGGAACTAATATATTGCATAAGACAATGTGCTATCATATATAAAAACCCACTATATAAATTATTATTAATTGACTCGAATCTTTTAATAATTAAACTCGTGCTCTAGGAGTCTCTCTCAAGAGAGCATAATGTAGATCTTGAATTGATTGACATAAAAAAGGCTTGTAAGACATGATTTTTTTGTATGCAACATAAGCACATGGTATATGAGTTTATTATACACAACTCAAACCAACAACAAACCTACAAACATGAAGGAATTTGACAAATCGAAATCAAAACCTAGGTCAAATGGTAATCCAAAATTCTCCTTGATTACAACACTATAGCAACAAATAATACATGGGATGAGTTTCCCTTACCACGGAGAACAAATTTCTGCAAAAAAACGAGATCAAAACCTTCCCCCTCGGTTTTCATTTTTTTCTCAATTTTCGAGCCGCCACACTTCACCGAGCTCCTGTTCTGTCCGAACGCGGCTTTTATACTGTGCAAAACAATAGCCACGGTCCACTTCTTCAACCGTGGCTATAGATGAAACTATAGCCACGGTTGGTGACGTGGACCGTGGCTATTGGTGCAGGCCACTATAGCCACGGTTCACAAAGCCAACCGTGGCTATAGTGACCTCTATAGCCACGGTTCATAGGCAGCCAGCCCCGCCACCTACTGTAGCCACGGTTTATTTTCTTTGCCGTGGCTACTTCATTTTGGGTGGCGTGGCTATAGCGAGTTTTTGTTATAGTGTCCCTCTCCTTGAAGATGTTGATATTTCACTCTCATACTTTAGCGAGGGCGCCTCCCAGAGCTTATTTGAATCTACATGCCAAGCTTGTCCTCGTTTGAAACAACTAAAGATGAGTTTCCATGTGAATCATGACAGCAATTACTATGATGATGATGACTTGGGTGGCCTTGATCAGAAATATGAGATTCCAGAAATGCGTGATTTGCACTCCTTAGAACTGCAAGGCTACTATCTAACTGTTGCAGGACTGACGGCCATCCTTGATAGCTGCCCTGTATTGGAATCCCTCAACATTCCTAATGGTGAGGATTGGATCCGCAGCACAATGGAAGTTAATAAGGAGTTAAGTGCTAAGTGTGCTAAACTGAAGAACTTAACTCTTCCTTGTGAATCTGATGAAGAGTACTATGAAGAATATGATCCAGATGAAGGCTACGAATCAGAGATGTGCAATTATCCGTACTACTAATAGTGTGTTATGTTGATGCGAAGCATTCCTACCATGATACATTGGACATTGCGTACCATATCTATTTTGAAGTGCTTTTAAATATATGAACAAATATATATTTTCTTTCTCATGAAACAAATAGATGTATTACCTGTCATTTTCATATGCATGCTAATTTTTTTCCTGCTAAAGACGGATTCTTGTTGCAATATGTGTATGCACCTTTATCTGATGGCAGTTTTTATCTTTTCTTATTCAAACTGCTTTGCTTTTTGCATCATGTTTCCTTTATTAATTTTCTTTTGTCAGCATGTGCCTGTACAATTTTATATGTGCGAGATAAACTTTATACTAGACGACAACCAGTGGAGACTGAACCTATTTCAGTTTCCTTGTTGCCTGAAAAACTAAGACAGATGAGATCATGGTATATATACATGCGTGCTCAGGCCAATGGGACCAGGGTATGCATCTTGGTTAGTAGAGCCCTTCACGGTGGGCTTAGTCCCTATTATATAGAGGGTGACTTGGGTGTAAAGCTGCAGATGTGGCTTACCGGTTATTGGGTGAGTGTGTTATTGAAACCAATGTAATCAGCCTGTGTTCTGTTGCCGAAATTGTGTTCTGATGCCGAAAGTAGTGTGTTATTGAAGCCAATGTAATTAGTCTGAGTTTATGGTGTGTGTGTTCAATAGAGTGAAAAAAAACTCGACCTGCCGGGGAATCAAGCCACCCCGGCGGCATTATCTAAGGAGAAGACTCTTCTCACCGCAGGCCAAGAAAATCCCTGAACCCCCTCCCTAACCATACATAGGGACTCAGCTGGCCTTGTGAGATGTGGCACGAGTCTTTTACCTATGCTTTGATCTAGGAGAGCGAGGGGATTTTTTTCTGTACTGTGCACAACTACAGTACTCAGCGCTGCTACAGTACTGAGTGCAGCAACAGCACCGCGCGGGATCGGGGGTCGAACCCCCGATCTGGGGCAGCCACTCGGGCGCCTTACCACCAGGCCACAGGCCTGTCCACTGTGTTCAATAGAGTGCTCGGAAAAGCAGCGTTGTCTTGATTTTGCCAACACAACCTAGATGCATCAGTGATGCATGATGTCACAGTGAGCTGCTTCCTCCATTGGTATGACAGAGCCTCGGAACAAATCCCATTTTGTGCGTGTTGTTTTAGTGCATCTTGTTGGATCTGTCGTGAGCTCCAGTCGACAAACGTTAAGTCTAAACTGTGGGACGACATCTTAGTTGCGTGAGATAATTCAGTTAGTTATGCATTGGCCAGTATGTGGTGAATACGTGTAAAATCTTATCTAAATCTGGGAATTAATGATTTTCTGACTCAATTTTCCATTATTTAAAACACTCGTGAACAATTGTATGGTCTAATTTCGGTAACATTCCTTCCCGCAGAGGAACTTCTGTGAATAACATTCATCTTTCACATGATGATACACGCGAAGTAGCACTGGTTGTGAGTATGTGACAGCTAAATAAGCTCCCTCTCCTTGAAGATGTTGATATTTCACTCATACTTTAGCAAGGGTGCCTCCCAGAGCTTATTTGAATCTACATGCCAAGCTTGTCCTCGTTTGAAACATCTAAACATGAGTTTCCATGTGAATCGTGACAACAATTACTATGATGATGATTTGGGTGGCCTTCATCATCAGAAATATGAGATTCCAGAAATGCGTCATTTGCGCTCCTTAGACCAATCTCTATGGGAGTGTCATGGTAGTGTCATGAACAGGCATGAGAGAGAAGAGAGGGGGTGTCATGGGATGAGAGATGAGTGTCATCACTATGACCCTCCACTGGCACGGTTCTTAAGAATTTCTTCTTGGTAATTGTGTGATGATACTCTTCATTGAGACTGACCTTAGAACTGCAAGGCTACTATCTAATTGTTGTAAGACTGACGGCCATCGTTGATAGCTGCCCTGTATTGGAATCCCTCAACATTCCTAAGGAGCTTAAACTTCCTATGCATGTTTTACACCATGCCAACTATATGTATGTTAGGTTTCATATTATTAAACTCTCTCTCTCTCTCTCTCTCTCTCTCTCTCTCTCTCTCTCTCCATCTTTTTAGGCTAAATTTCATCCACACGAAGAAACATTTAGCCAAAGCCCAAAACGGTCCAGCGCGTGTGAACCAATGATTGCCACCTTCATGAACGGTGGAAAATGCTTGAAGAAGAGAAAACCCTAACCCTCACATACCTTGTTCACGTTGTGGAGGAGGTAAGGGAGTGAGAGAGAGCAGCCAACAACTATAGAACACGAAGTGAAGCAAGAGAGGAAGAAGAGAAGACTCACTGTCCAAATTCGTGCATCCTCATCTTCTCGCAGCTGATCGGAGGCTCAGACATGATTGAATTGGCCCCAAACTTGGTGAGCTCGTTGTACACTTAGAGCACTCTGTTTCAGCCTGTTGGTTTGAGGATTGGATTAGTGGAGCGCCAGATTTGAGGGGAGTTTGTCAGTTATGTTACCAGCAGATTAATTCAGCCATGCACAGTTTTGGTAGATGAATTGTTTGGACAGTGAAACAATATCGGATTGAGCTGAATTTGTGTCAGCAGATAGAAGACTCGTGAAGCTATTTTCCTACCAAAATTAGTGGTCATTGGACATGTGGTTTTATCGGTATGAACTGAACTCTATATTAGCTGAAAGTGCTAGCTCTTGTTGTATATCACTTGGGTGTGTTGCTATTTATGTTGTATCAAGGTTGTAGCTACCTTGTTGGTGTTGTTGCTGTTGTGCTGTGCCTCTAGATGTTCATACAATGAGATGTGAGAAAGAAGATGAAGAGGTCCTACTGGAAGAGGAAAGAAAAAGATTAGTAGGAGCTGGACTGCCACGGTGAAGTGCGTGAGACAAAGTCGAACGGCGTCTATACGAGTCATGGTTTGATTCCGAGTTTATTATTTAGAAAGAAGTCTTGTAAAATAGGAAAGAAGTGTTAGAATCAGTTTTGGAAGGATCAGAGTCGGCCAGTTGTGACCAAGATATGAATAGTAGACTAGGGCCATTGTAGAAAAACAAGGGTAAATTCCTTATTTTCCATTGAAAATTATATCGTTTCCTTATTTGCCATCAAAATTTTCCAACTCCCTTATTTGCCATTGGATTCCAATTTGAATCCCTTATTTGCCACTTTAGTAACTTTGGATGATAGAAAATTTTGCTTCTATTGGTATAATATTCGTACTACAGTAGCAAAATAGGTTTTGTCTCAGTGTGTAGTTTAAGTAAATTTTCTTTTCAAAAAATTTGGATGAAAATTAAAGATAATTTTAAAGAAAAACAATATTTAGCACTAATATTCATCCGAAAAAATTGAAACTTTTTTGACATAAAGTACATATTAAGACAAACCTATTTACTAATTTAGCATAAACATTTTAGCAGCAGGAGCAAATATTTCTATTAACTAAAATGACTAGAGTGGTAGATAAGGAATACATTTTCTAATTCGATGGTAAATAAGGAAATTTAAAAAAAGTGATGGCAAATAAGGGAACGGTATAATTTCTAACGTCAAATAAGGAATTTTCCCAATAAAATAACCAATCAATCAAATATAAGTCTTGGCGCATCGCCACAAACTTCTCAACGGATTTTCTCATCAACCGTTTGAGCTCTCCGGGCTCCAGCATCGGCAAGGATTTCGTCCGGCAAGTGCATCGAATCTTTCATGTCGACTTGTTCTGTTAGAAGCGGGTAACTGCTAGTTATCCGGTAGTTTGAGTTGACCAGAAGCTTTAGTTATGGATATCGGTGACTTGCGGTAGTTGATGTGTCCTATCCTGTTCGAATCAGTAGACTTGTCCTGTTTCGTTCTGTTGTTGGTGCTAGTGCTTTAGTCGATGATCGATTGGGCTATTCGAGTCATGGTTAAGATATTTTACCGATTCAACCTTTTCTTTAGCGATCGTAATAGTATAGTTGACGTGTCCTGTATGGCACTGTTGGAGTTGACTTGTCCTATGATAGAATGATTGCTAGGTTTAGATTGAGTTAGTAATTTTTGTGGAATCGCTATTGCCGATTATATCTTGTACCTACCGATTAGTGTGATATAGTTGACTTGTCCTATGTTGCTATATCTTTTCTTAGTTGACTTGTCCTAGGTAAGGGATAATTGGTAGAATATGGGTTATAATTTGTGATACTAATTTAACCATTCAATTGGGCGTCTAGCCGATTGCTTATCACATTTAGATCTATCTTACATGAATTGTTATTTGATGAATATATCGAGTAAGGATTTGAACCTTGTCATCTCGTTAATTCCATGATCTTATGTGCTTTACCTGTTCTAAATAGCTTATGTCATGGATTAGATTAAGTCCTACATAAATCGGCAAATAACTGTTGAATATCTTTACTTGCCGATTTATACATGTTTATATGCTGATTTGCATGATCAGTCTTATTTTGATACTATAGATAACATTAGGTATCATGACCAATCAACCAAGACGCATTTGAATCTTTAGTTCATGTCTTATTTATATTCAACTAAGTGTCGATGAACTAAGTAACTGATAGCCGATACGTCTTACTTATCAACCTGTATGGACCGATAACATAGGAATTTTACATGTTCTACTTGTCTTTTTTGGTTTGCAGGGAAAGCCAACTGGTACGCCACGAGAATTCATCACCGCATTCTAGGATTTCTCCTGCTTGGAGTGAAGCAGATCTCTCAGACGAGCGTGTGTCTCCAAGCGGGTTAGAAGTCACCACACACATTTTTCCCGTCAACAGTCCGCATTAGGAAAACATCCATCTCCAATCAGAGTACAATTTCCTACAAAAGTCATGTCAGGATAAAAAAAGTCTTGGACCGCACATGAGCGCATTTTTCCCGTCAACAGCCCCATTAGGACATCTCCAATCAGAGTACAATTTCCTACAAAAGTCATGTCAGGATAAAAAATAGTCTTGAATTTATGTCAACCGGTAACACCCCAAGGAACAGGTACGCTCATGAATTTTATCTACACAGGTAGTAGTCGTCCCTAGTGGCCACAAAGCTACGCACCTGAACTAAGAAATGAATTGTTAGTTAGCATGAGTATATGTTTCGGGATGAGACACCTATGAATACCTGATGTGATTTGTAGGGTTGAAGGCACAGACTACCATTGGTCCAGCCCATTACGACTACTAGCTTTTTGCAATGGCCTCGAAATCGTCAATCGTCCTGCTGCTTGCCATGCTTTTGTTGCTCAAGGTTTCTTCTCTCACCGTTCTGCACCATCCAACATTGCTTGCCCCACTGAAGGAGCTCAGTGCAACGATGTAAAGCATCTTTCCAAGAAGAGTTGGGCTATAGAGCAAAAGCAAAGTACTTCCCACAAATTTAGAAGGCTAGATTGTCTTTTTAAATGTAGATCCCGTTTCTTTTACTCTTGCTTATTCTGTAATATGTCGAAACCTCTATTCTCTTAGCCCTCCTATTTTACCAATAAAAACTGTTATTTTTCAAATCGATGCTGTTATCATTTTCTTGTTCTGAGCTTTTCTTTTTATTCAGTTTTCCTTTTTAGAGCGAAAAAATAGTTATCATTTTTCATTTCTTCACTTTATTTGTTCACAGTACATAATGGAAAATAGCATATATTTTGTTAATTTACATGGCTACAGTATTTAAAAGTAACTGTTTTGCAGCTAAGTACCTCTGGTGACCTGTTTTTTTTTTCATACGGTATGTGTTTTCTTTGAAGATCTCGGGTGATTTAACTGTAACAATGACAATAGTTCATCAGTGTAGCGTCGTTGTAACATGATATTAGGAGAATGACTATTACTTCATTTTCTTGTGGAGTCAGTCCAACATTTGCAAGACCATGGTCTCAGAACATGACAACAATAAATTCAAAGGTAAGTAATAAAATTGTCATTAAAAAACTACGGTTGCATCTATGGCATCACATTACTCCAAATTGTGTCAAAATGCTGATAGCGCAGCAGGTGTTTCACAAAAATCGGTTTACAACGTCATATAATTAATTTGCTTCTAAATGAATGGAGAAAGACTTTATCTGCAAAATTCAAACATGTAGGGAAAGGACTGAAATCCTGGAGTAAACAAATTTCTGCTCTTAACAAGAAAATAAATAACAGTAATTGGGTCATTCCTTTACTGGATGGTTTGGAAGCACAGAGAAGTCTTTCCAGAATTGAATCTAATTTTAGGAAAATTCTAAAAAAAACATTTGTTGGGACTTCTTGAAGCAAAAAGAACCTACTGGAGACAAAGGGCAACCATTAGATGGGTTAGGTTTGGTGATGAAAACACCAAATATTTCCAAGCTATGGCCACAATCAAGCATAGAGTCAATTTGATCACTGAGCTCACACTAGCTGATGGCACCATTCTAAGAGACCATGACTTAAAAGCAAATGTTATTTGGTTTTGTTTTAAAGAGAGGCTAGGAGTTTCTAAAAATAACATCATGTTGTTTGATCTGGGGCAACTAATTCAGAGGTGTCATCTGCCAGTACTTGACACCCCCTTTTCAGATTTGGAAATTAAAAGTGCAATTCAAGATATGCCCTCTGATCATGCACCTAGACCTGATGGATTTAACGGTGCTTTATTAAAAAAAAATGTTGGCAGTTTTGAACCTGGTTTCAAAAGAATGTGTTCAGATTTTGCTGCAAGCAATTTAGACATCAGAAGCATCAATGGGTCTTTTATTGTTCTTATTCCAAAAAAGGACAACCCTACCACTGTCCATGACTACAGACCAATTTCACTGCTCAATTCTTCTCGCAAGCTTCTAACAAAACTGGTTGCCAATAGGCTTCAATCTATCATCACCTCGGTAGTTCACATGAACCAATATGGCTTCATAAAAGGGAGAACAATCCAAGATTGTCTGGCATATGCATATCAGTTCCTATACTTGTGCAACAAATCAAAAGAGGAAATTGTCATCCTCGAGTTTGATTTTGAAGACAAAGTTGAACATCATGTCATAACCTATATGATGCAAGCTAAAGGATTCTCCCAAAGATGGATTTCATGGATTCAGCAGATACTGAAATCAGGATATTCTTCTGTTCTTCTCAATGGAGTTCCTGGAAAACCATTTAATTGCAAGAGAGGGGTTAGGTAGGGTGACCTTCTTTCTCCCCTTCCTTTTGCAATTGCTGCTGACCTCCTGCAATAAGTAGTCAATGAAGCTGCTTCTAGACACTTGTTGTGGCACCCAATTGATCAGAACTTTCCTAGTGATTTTCCAATTATTTAGTATGCAGATGATACTTTAATTGTCCTGCCTGGTGATGCAAATCAGTTAGTGGTGCTTAAAAGCCTTTTGAGATCATTTGCAGACTCAACTGGCCTACATGTCAATTACTCCAAATCGTTTCTGGTGCCAATCAATTTAACTGAGGAAAGAACTCTCCATTTTGGCTAATACTCTGGGTTGTCATGTAGGCTCAATGCCTTTTACATATCTTGGCTTACCTCTTGGGACAACAAAGCCTACGGTGACTGATTTGTTTCCCATTCTTACAAGAATTGAAAAGAGGCTCATTAGACTGAATAAACTGCTCACCTATTTAGGCAGATTGTTAATGGTCAACTCCGTCATTTCAGCACTCCCTACTTTCTATATGTGCACACTGAAGCTACCAGCTTCTATTATCACTCAAATTGACAAGTACATAATGCATGAACTATGGAGTGGATGAGATATTCTTAGAAAGGGAACTTGCCTGGTTTCTTGGAAGAAGGCTTGCAGACCTAAAGACCAAAGTGGTTTGGGCATAATTAACCTCAGAGCACAGGACACTGCCCTTTTGCTCAAGTATCTGGATAAATTCTTTAACCACCATGATCTTCCTTGGGTGCAACTAACATGGCAAAAGATGTATAGGATAAATGTACCACCTCATTCTGTCAATCCAAAAGGGAGTTTTTGGTGTAAAGCAATAATTAGATTGGTTGATGTCTTCTTCGGGATATCATCTTGCTCAATACACTCTGGAAACACTGCTAGTTTTTGGAATAATTCCTGGGATTTTGGAGTGCTTAACTTCCAGTACCCTGAATTATTTACTTATGCTCATAACAAGCAGATTTCTATGCACCCTTTCTATAAGCAGATATTGAAAATTTGTTGTGGCTACCTCTCAGGATGACAGCATCAGGAGAACCAACAGATCTGCAGGCTACTCTGGAATCCTTTCATTTAAGTATGGAGGAACATGATGTTTGGGGTTACATATGGGGAAATAGCACTTTCATGGTTAAAAATGCTTACTTGAAATTGATTGGAACCAATGTAGCCTCCACCTGGTTTAAATGGATGTGGAACTCATTCTGCAAGAGTAGACAAAAATTCTTCTTTTGGCTTCTGCTCAGAGGCAGGTTAAATACAAGGAACTTATTGAGAAGGAAAAATAGAAACCTTGACAACTACAACTGTGTCTTATGCACAACTAGTACCGAGGAAACTCTTATGCATTTATTCTTTGAGTGACCTTTTAGTGCCAAATGCTGGAGAACTCTAAATATCCTTTCACACTGATTTATCTCCTGATAATATGTTCCTTCTAGCTCGACAGCATTTTCACTCAAGAATTTTCAGAGAAGTCCTCATTATAGGTTGTTGAACAATCTGGTGCCATAGAAATGGAGTGACTCTTGACAACCAGGTTCCTTCTTACCGACAATGGCTTCACTCTTTCAAGAAAGAATTTGCTCTTATTGTTTTCAGAGCAAAAGCACCTGTAAAACCTTTAGTTGATTAGTTTTTATGTAATCTACCAGTTATGGTTTAATAGGTAGTTTAGGGTCTTTTTTTCAGCATGAGGCTGCCTTTGTACATATCTTTTTGGGTGATTTAATACAAAGAAATAGGTAGGGGGCTCCCCTGCTAACTTCGGTAAAAAAAGAATCGAGAAAGAAAAAGGCCATGCAAACCACACTCATGTTCTGTCGTACCTCCAGGTGCTGATTCCAGATCGGGTTGTTAATTATATTACCGTATGAAACTACAGACACCCATTGTCCGCATGCATGTCATCATTTACTATCATTCAAAAGTTTAGATGAAACAAGTAATTTTACAAGACAATAAAAAAGAGATCAATGATTGATTGCGGGTCTAAAATGAACAATTACAACCCATAACTATTGAAGTTGTTTCTCTTTTTTTATTGCACCTTGCACAAGTATTTGTTGCATCTCAGATTTTGTATGACAGTAAATGATAATATGAAGTACCCATTTTTTGTAATATTTTTTCATGCATTATTGTAATGTATTTTGAGGGTGAGTATGGGAGCACCTAAACACCTTGGAGCACCTGATATGTTCTTGACAGAGCTTTATGTTAGGACTCGAATGGAGGCTCTATTGTGCACCCTATCCCTAAAAAGACAGGCTCACAAGAGTTGGTGGTGGAAAGAACATGTGTCATTTGAAAAAAAATGAAACTTGACATTCATGTACTTACTATGTTGGAAAATATGCACACAAAGTTTTAACTCCTTATTAACTTCATCAGGAATATATAAAATTAACAAATCACAAAGGAACAGGATAAAAATAAAAAATTTGTTTTCTTTTTGCTTGCTCTTCCTTTATGATTTGTTAATTTTCGATCTATTATGTGATTTTGAATTTGGAGCTAAAACTTCCTATGCATGTTTTACACCATGTTAACTATATCTATGTTAAGTTTCATAAGCTTTTAATACTTCTAAATAGGAGCATTGACATATTATTAAAGTCTCTCTCTCTCTCTCTCTCTCTCTCTCTCTCTCGGGATGTCCCCGTTAGGAAAACATCCATCTTCAATCGGAGTACAATTTCCTACAAAAGTCATGCCATGATAAAAAAGTCTTGGACCGCACATGAGAACACATTTTTCCTCTTGAATTTATGTCAGCTGGTAACACCCCGAGTAACAAGTACGCTCATGAATTTTAGCTACACATGTAGTAGTCATCGCTAGTGGCCACCTAGCTACACACCTGAACTAAGAAATGAATTGTTGTTCTTAGTATGAGTATATGTTTTGTGATCAGACGCCTATGGATACCTGATGGGACTTGAGGGTCGAAGGCACACACTACCATTGGTCTGACCCATTAAGTAACAACACAACAACTACTAGCTTTTCGCAATGGCCTCGAAATCATCGACCGTCCTGCTCCTTGCCATGCTTCTGTTGCTCAAGGTTTCTTCTCTGACCGTCCTACACCATCCAACAGTGCTTACCCCACTGAAGGAGCTCGGTGGGACGATGTAAATCATCTTTCCAAGAAGAGTTGGCCATAGTTATCTATAGAGCAAAAGCAAAGTACATCCTAGAAATTCAGACAAGGCTAGATTGTTTTTTAAAATGTAGATCCCGTTTCTTATATACATGATTATTCTATAATATGTAGAAACCTCTATACTCTATGTTACTATATAATCTGTAGGGCTCTTAGCCCTCCTATTTTACCAAAAAAAACTGTTATTTTCAAATCGATGCTGTTATCCTTTTCTTGTTCTGAGCTTTTCTTTTTATTCAGTTTTACTTTTCAGAGTTAAAAATTCAGGTGTCATTATTTTTCCTTTCTTCACATTATATTTCACAGTAGATCATGGAAAATATAATGTATTTTGTAAATTGACATGGTTACAGTATTAAGAAATAACTGTTTTACAGCTAAAGTAGCTCTCGTGACCTGTTTTTTTTTCATACGGTACATGTTTTCTTTGGAAAGTTTTATCAACAACCTCAGGTGATTTAAATGTAATGATGACAATAGTTCATCAGTATTGCGTCGTTGAAGCGTGATATTAGATGAACCTACTATTTCATCTTCTTGTGGAGTCAGTCCAACATTTGCAAGACCATCGTCTCAGAACATGCCAGCAATAAATTCAAAGGTAAGCAATGAAATTGTCATAAAAAACTATGGTCCGATCTATGGCATCACATTAGTCCCACTTGTGTGAAAATGCTGATAATGAAGGCGGTGGTTCACAAAAACCAGTTTAGGGCGGCGTATAATTAATTTGCTTCTGAATGAATGGAGAAAGAAAAGGCCATGCAAACCACGCTCATGTTCTGTGGTACCTCCAGGCGCTGATTCTAGGTCGGGTTGTTAATTATATTACCGTATGAAACTACAGACGCACATTGTCTGCCTCCGTCCAGTGACAACACAGGAATCAAAGGCCAAAACCACGATAGTGCATCATCTTTCTGCAAGTGAAAAAAATGGTAGCCAACGTGCCCCCTCGGCAGCATACTGCTAGTAGCTAGAGCACTAAGACTTTTAAGCTACATGAACTCAGTACGTAAGCTAGATGGTCCAAATGACAGTTATTCCGATAAGAGAAAGCCTTTGCCTTGCACGTACAATCTTCTTGTTTGAAAGCCATGCCAGGATAGGAAAGTCTCCGGAAGCGCATGTTCCCTTGGTTGAATATACGCCTCATCGGTACCCTCTCGGTACTGCCCAAATGAACAAGTGCTCTCTTGAATTTATGTAATAGTTCCTCATGGGCATGGTACCAAATGAAAAACTTCTAACACCTACCTATACCTACACTAGGTAATGGATCGTATGCTTTGTACGCAGTTGTTGATTTGCTTCTTGTACGGGCCAGGACAACACCACTATAAATACCCCGGTGCGATTGATAGGCTTCAAGGCACACAACACCATCCATCCCATTGAACTACACTACAACACCCACACACCGACTGCTAGCTTGTTCCAATGGCCTCCAAATCGGCTGCCGCGGTCCTGCTCATTGCCATGCTTCTCATGCTTGAAGTTTCTGCCCTGGAAGCTCAGGCGCCGGTGCCGGGCCCCTCCAACGATAAGGTGTGCCCCACCGGTGACATCCGTCAATTCATCGAAGGTAGCATCACTGCTAGGCAGCTCAGGAAAATCCTTGAAGGCTTCCCTGTGCTGTCGAACGGAGATGATATCATTGCCTGCATCTGCAACTCCCTCGAGTCATTCGGTATTTCCAGTCCAATAGTGGCCAATGGATTCCTCAGAAGTATCCTCCGTCTCATGCGGCTATCTAGTCTTGTCAGCAACGCTACTTGTACGAGCGACTGAAATCTACGCACAGAGCGCAGCAACACATATATCCATGCATGTAAGTTGCTCTAAATAACAATACTTTATATATGGACCCTGCTGGATAGCTAGGCAGCTGCCGGCAGTATGGAATATGAATAAGGGTCTGCTGTTTACGTGTCACACTGCAGATAATGACGGAAGTCGATCTGCTATGTTGCACTATATTGTGTACGTTATATTAATTATATGTATTTGAAATATATATAACATAACGATAATATATGTTGAAGAGTGTTATCTCTCCAAAACTGAAGTCGAGCTATCATGCGCATAATGAATCTGCAATATATGGTTTCTCCTTCGTTCCGGTCCATGTGGGCATTATAGTAGGAGATATTTCTGATTTTTCCCACCATCAAAATGGGCTTCGCAAAAATGCCCATGGTGCGGTTGGCTTCGTTAAAATGTCCATCTCAAAAGAAGGGCTTCACAAATATGCCCTTATCACTTCCTAGCCAATTAAAGAGACTAAATTGCCCCTATTATCTTCTTGTACCTCCCGTCATCTTCTCCTCCGCCAGGATCCAGGGCTCGCCGACTCGCCCATGTGCCCATGGTGGCGCCGTCAACGTCCAACCCGGCGAGCCCCACCCACGCGCAGTTGCGCCGCCACCGCAGCCCAGCTCGACGCACTGCTCTTGCATAGCTGAGCCACCGTTGCCTGCTCGCCTCCTTCCTCGGCGCGCTACTTGCCCCCGCGCCATGGGTGTCACCAAAGAAGACGGCGGCAGAGATGCAGGCTGGGGATGGGTGCAGCAGCGCGCCGACCTGGATGACGACAAGCTTGGTGTACGGAACGAGGAGGAAGGCGAGCGCGACAAGGAGGAGTCGAAGCAGGATCCGGCCCTGGCCCTAGACACGGTGGCAACTCACACGGGCCCACTTTGCAACGCGGTTGTACACTGACGGCGGCGGCACGTGCGAGCAGGAGAGATCTAGGCATGCGGTTGCGCGTGGCGGCAGCGACGACGCGGGGCTAGACAGGCGGTGGTGGCACGCAAGCAAGTGGGGGCGCACCAGGCGATCGAGCTGCATGCGTGTGAGGTCTTGCAGGTGTTGGCAATGTGTGGACACATGGCTAGGCATACCATGGCGTGCGCCACTCGATTCTTGACGGAGATAGTAGAAAGGACTCGATTCTTGACGGAGGTAGGAGAAAGGGGTAATTTCATCATTTCAATGGATAAGAAGCAATATGGGCATAATTTCGAAGCTTGTGTGTTTGGATGGGCATTTTCACGAAACCAATTTCACTGTGGGCATTTGGACGAAGCCCACTCTCACAGAGGGTAAAATCAGAAATTTCTCAGAGGGGAGGTGGTCATACGCTTAAGGCCTAACGTGCGCAAGTTCTATCCCCGGTCCAGGGTTGACCTGCGCTGAGATGTGCCAGATGCATTTTCGCATGGCGGTGACATCGCCGGCATTGATAAACTATTAAGACGCACAATCGGTTCATGATTGTGAACTGGGACACCTTAGCCTTGTATACGAGATTAATCCAACAAATTATATATGTGGCAACACGTGGGGAATAACATGAACACTCTTATGTACTATATATATGTGGCTCATTTATTTATGACACTCGTGAACGTCTGTATGTTCTAATTTGGCAAACACTCTTTCCTTTAGAGCAACATATCTGAAAAACAATCATATTTCACAAGAAAATAACAAGTAGTACTGTATGTGGGATAGCTAATAAGCTCCCTATCCTTGAATATGTTGATATTTCACGCTCATATTTTAGCAAGGTCTTTCGCGTAAGTTATTTGAATCTACATGCCAATGTTGTCCCTGTCCCACGGAACTAAAGATAAGTTTCAGTGTGAATCGTGACAGTGACAGCAATTACCATCATGACTTGATGGTCTTGGTCAAATGAATGAGGTTCTAGAAATGCGCAAATAAGTCTTTAGAATTGTTGGGCTACCATCTAACCATTGCAGGACTGAGAGCCATTCTTAGCTGCCCTGTATATAGGAATTCCACAATGTTCCTAATGGTGACTCTTGTATCAACAGTAAAATGTATAAGGAGCTTAGTATCCTCAATCGAAGAACTTAACCAAGGGGAAGCTCTAAATAGGACTCGGATAGTCATTGAAAGAATCAGAAGAAATCTTCATTGAAACAGCTAACAATGAAGACCCATCAGTGCAACGATGTCAAGCATCGATCTTTCAAAAAAGAGTCCCCCATAGTTACGCATAGAGCAAAGGCAAAGTACTTCCCAGAAATTCAAGCATGGCTAGATTCTCTTTTTTAATGTTGACCCTGTTTTTTTCTTATTCTTTGTCATTTGTAGAAACATCTATTATGTATATTACTATATAATCACTCAGGGTTCTTACCCCTCCTGTTTTACCAAACAAAAACTGTTATTTTTCAAATCCACACGCTGTTATACTTTTTTTGTTCAGACCATATTTTTTTATTCAGACTGCTCTTTTAGGCTGAAAATTTCTGTAGTCATTGTTTTTCCTTTCTTCACTTGGTATGCTGACAGTAGATCATGGAAAAAATCATCTATTTTGTAAATCTGCAGGGTTAGAATATTTAGATCTTAGGTGACCTCTCGTGACCTGTTGTTTGTCCCTGTACTGAACATGTTTTCTATGAAAAGTTTTGTCAATGATCGCAGGTGACTTAAACATTCAGGACAATAGTTCATCAGTATTCCATTTGTGGCCTGACTATTATAGAAGCTAGTTAAATTGTGTATTAAATTTCTGGTAATTGTAGTGTTGGATGAGATACAATCAGTCCAACTTTTGCAAGAAGATGGTTTCTTAACATGTCAACGATGACGAAATTCAAAGGTAAGTAATGAAATCGCCATTAAAAAATATGGTCATATGTGTAGGGTCACATTAATTAGTCCCAACTGTGTCAACACTACTACATATGCAGCATTTAGTGACTAGAGGCTATTTCTTCTAGACTTCCAGTGGCGAACAAGATTGAAATCCGTCACTGGAAAGACTCGGAGCCCGTAACCTCTTCTGATACGTCATTGGAAAAGACACTCCAGTGACGGACTAATGTGATATTACTCAAATATCCGCCACTACAATGTCGAGCAAAAATCAGTGACGGATACGCAAGAAATCATCGAAGAGCCATCACTAGATTGAAAGATGCCAGTGATGAACGAAGGAGGTGACATCATCCTCAATCCGCCACTGATGATGACATTTTCCAATGGCGGATGATGATATCATCATCTCCCCACTAATGACTTTTCCAGCGGTGGATTGGTAGTGATGTCAGGATATCCGCCACTGGAAAGTACGTCAAGAAATGGGCTTCGCCTTCCTCTGGTCGGGCACAACCTGTAGGCCTCCCTCCTTGAAGGTCGTATCCGTACAAGTGGCAGATAAATTGGGGAACGTGAGGAAAAGGCTTTGCTTTCAATTTTTTGGCAAGGATTATGTTCTAGGAGGTAAATCCAAGTCATTTCTTGCACTTTTAATGGGTTTTGCTAGTACTTTTAGGCATATTTTCGCAATAGATCTACATTACTTTCTTCCATCTTTTATCCTTCAAACCTACACTATTTGTTGCTAAACTTGTATGGATCTAGGACATATCTTTTAGCCTATCCATCACCATGGCTTACTTTTATTTCCTAGTGTTTTATTTAATAAAAATTTGTAGATCTAGTTTTAGATCAAGATCTAGGTTTATATGTTCACAGTTCTACTTAATTTTAAGATCTAATTAGCTATTTGTACCTTATATTTTTTTGAATATCTTATCTTACTTATTCTATTTATTGTTTATTCCATATAAAACTTACATTCTTGGTTTGCTACATTTATCTAATTTCTAATTATATAAAATATGTTTTATTTTTAAGTACATATTTTTTGTCCAAAGATGGCGGATAGACTTTGGATGTATGATGGAGCCGGAGGAAATTCACTAGAATATTTTCATCGAGTTGGTGATTTTCTTGAAGCCATAAAGTTGCATGCTTTACTTCTGAAAAGAAAGGAAATTTTTTGTCCTTGCAATGTGTTCAAGAACACTCAGATATTCTGTGACCCTGACTTAATCCGTGAGCACTTGCTGGAAAATGGTTTTGTTGCAAACTATTCTATCTGGATCAAACATGGAGAAGAAACTCAAGTGGAGGCGGATGCGGTAGAAAGGAGCACTAGCAAAGCAGAAAATAAGATAGAAGACAGCATCAACAACGCAACATGGGCAGAAGTCGGTGCAAGTGAAGGAAACATCATTGACTACGATGCGGCCCTTGAAAGGGATGAAAGTGTCTAGCTGCTATCCTGACTCTGCTTGTCCATTCATATGTCGTCTAAGCACTGCTGTATTATTTGCAAGGGAATACAAAGATCATCCTTAATTAATGGCACTTCTTAGGAGTTTATCTTTGGACCTCACGTGCAACACGGTTTTAAGTCTCTGTGTGTGTAGTATAGTGATTATTTGCGAAGTTAGGTTTCCAATTCCATCTGTGTACGCACCTTGAGTTCAGTTGATTATCTAGAGGGAGCACGGTCGATAAAATTTATAGTTGACCTCTCTCCCTTGACTGTATTGCACCCATGTTTTGTCATTTATTGCACTCATGTTTCGTCATTTCATTACTGCCATTCGTCTTGCTAGCAGGTGCAAAATTGTCATAGATGACCAAGCGATTAATTTCAATGCATAATTGCTGGCTTGCTAAGTTATCAGCCTAGTGCCAACATCTTGCAAATTGTTATCGTACAAAAAGAAATCTGGTTGCTGAAAAATAGAGTCCAACAACAAGTAATTTCCTTACATTCATCTATGACAGAATGAATCTAACCATTTTTTTAGTTTCTCACATTCTCTAAATAATAACATTTCTTTGTGCATCAGTCTCAACATTTCTTTGTGTATTAGCACCACTAGAAATTTTCTATTTGGAGCTTTACATTCTTTGAGGTCATCTTCTACGGGAGATGATATTGATATTGCCTGATGGACTCGCCGTACAGGAGATGATGGTGGATCCTCTATGATTCATGAAAACTTCAAAGCTGAGTGCAAGAAGGATGATGAGAAGGGCCAGACATGGCTAGATGGCATGAAAGTTTTGTTAGATATGTTGATGGTCATGATTTTGCGTGATGACTTATGTTAAATTTTGAACTTGATACAACTTTTGTGTATTAGCTTGAACATGATGACATTGTGTGAGAGCTATTTTTTGGGGTATATGTTAATTATGTCATTAATGTTATGACCCCGTGTTATTATCTCTGATTTGAATGTGTATTCTGTGAGATTTGATATTTGAATTATTAGTTGAAGATTGTTTTTACTTTGAATTGTTAGTGGTGGATATGTGATGTCATCATCTAGTCACTGGAGTCACATTTCTGGTGGTAGATTTGTGATGTCATTTAGTGGTCACCGTGATCCTTTGCCCAATGATGGATATTTGATGACATCATGGACTAGCCACTGGGGGTATGCTCTGAGTGACGGATTTGGATGATGTCACTGATCCGCCACTAGTGGATATCGTTCTAGTGGCGGATATGATGACATCACATAAATCCGTCACTATAGTCCATTTTCTAGTGGCGGATATGATGATCCGTCCTTGGAATACGCCGCTCCTAGTGACAGGAGCTTAGTGGCGGAATTTGAATCCGCCACTAAAGGCCCTTATGGTCCGACATTAAAGGCTGCATGTCTAGTAGTGCAAATTGATGATAATAAACGAGGTGTTGCACAAAAGTTGGTTTACAGGACGTACAAGTTTCTTCTGGATGAATGAAGAAAGAAAAGGCCAGGCGAACCACGCAGTTGTTGGCCAATTTGTTTTCTGGTTCATGTTTTATGTTAATCTGTGACGTGAGCTTGTGTGGCCCCTGGTGCGGATTCCACATCGGGCAGTTAATTACCGTATTAAACTACAAACACCCATTGTCCGCCTTCGATGACAGCAATATAATCAGTTAAAGCCAAAACCACGAGAGTGCATGGTTTTCCTACAAACGTGTGGCAATACCGTGGCTGGTTTTCACAATAGTACACGCCGGTTGTCCAGAAAGGCCGCAATATGTATGGTCATGTTGTCACAAACAGAACACGCTGACCGTCGGGAAGGGCCACACAATGTATGCTCATGTTGTACGAACAGCAGGATCTGTAGCATTAAGGTAGTTAATTTCAAAACTGGAACGTTTAAAGTCAAAATAGGACATATATCTGAATCCTAGTAGCTACACCATGGAGACTTTTAAGCTATCTTAATTCTTAAGTCAGTACGTAAGCTATTCGGTCCAAATGACAATATATTCTGATAAGAGAAAGTCAGTGCCTCGAGTATACAATCTCCTTCGAAAGCTGGACCAGGATAGGAAAGTCTCCAGAAGCTGTGAAACACATGTTCCTTTGGTTGAATTTACGCCTCCCGGTACTGCCCAAATGAACAAGTACACTCTTGAATTTATGTACGCGTTAGTACTGGTTAATTCCTCGTCGTCAGGGTACCAAACGAAAAACTTGTAACCGTACTGGCGCACCTAGCTATACTCCTACACAAAGGCCAGTCTTAATGCCTACTTCCATCTCATATTTTCCAAGAGCGTGCAACATTAGATTTGGATATTTAGTTTAATTGATGAAATAGTATCTCTCAATGCATAGTTTTATTGCATAGTTTCATATGCAAGTTATATCATTAAATTAACATCCAATTCTTGCATTGAGATTGGTCAAAATATGTTGCGATAAAACTTTTTGTTCTCAATGGAAGTTTTATTGGAGTTTTAAACAGATGAAATAATGCCAAATCAGTTTCATCCCTATGAAACTCATTTGCTCTATTTCATATTAATTACAATGTCATGTCATCCTTTTTACTGTTGTGTCATCCCATTTAATTCTGATGAAACTCCTACTGAGACTTGCCTATGTAATGGATTATAATCTTTGTACATAGTAGTTGACTTGCTTTGTGTATGGTAGGGACAACACCACTATAAATACCCGGTGTGATTGATAGGGTGGGACATCTCATTGAACTCTATTCAACAACTCCACAGTTGTGCTAGCTTGTTGCAACGGTCTTCAAATTGCCCCCCACGGTCCTGCTTGTGTCATGCTTCTCATGCTTGAGGTTTCTGAAATTCTATGCAAGATATCTATATCAATATTTTTATATAAAAAAATTTCTATTACATAATATTCATTTCACCTATCATCATATAAAATTTAAACTTCAAAATCAAATGGTACAAATGAAGAATGTGTAAATATCCTAGTGGTCCTCTAACCTGTTATTGATATCAATAAAAAATTATTTTCTATTATATTGTTATTAATATCATCTGAGCTTCAAATAACAATGGTACAAATAGAAATGTGTAAAATGCATATGGTCCTTAAACTTGTTCATAGGTTCATCTATGTCTATAAACTTGTAATTTGAATACAGGCATGCCTGAATTCTTCTAGTGGTGTCATCTAAATCCACAAACATATAAATTAATGAAACACATCCTTAAATTTATCTTTTATTGTCCTTTAGGTCCAAATCTTTCACTTGTAAAAAAGCCATTTTTTAGTGGTCGACTAAAAGTGGCCTTACTGGCGGAGCAGATAAAGGAGGTAGAGTGTGTATTTCAACCTTTTGATTTGCATACAACGATCAGCAGTGATAGATTTGGTGGCAGACAACACTCACATAATCAAAACTGCCAATAATATGCAGTAATATATTATCCACCACTATAGCTTAATATGTATTGGTGGTTGGACGGCGTCGGCCATTGTTCGCATATTTTAATTTTGTGGCGGTCATTGTGGGACTGCCTAGACTAGTGAGGCACTTTCCAAAATGCTTACCACTATCCAAAAAGCATCATTGTGGCATCTAGCCTCTTGTGAGGCAGCGCGGGCGTTCTACGACGAGTACACTGGTGATGACCGATTCATCCTCTACCTTTTGGAAAGGTGAGATCTTTTTAACTAGTCCCGCTCACTAATGTCATCATTGACGAGCAGAGTAAATCAATGGCTGCTTTATTTTCCCTGATCCCAGATTCACTGAAATGATGTCCTGGGTAAGAGAAATTGAAGCCAGAAATTTCTTCTGCTCAAGGAAATTAATTTCTAATCTTTAGTTCGTCATGTGCACTCGATTAGACATCCATGGACACTTCCATTAGCTGAGCTTATACTAGAAAGGGCATTATATAATATGGAATTTATGTGCATTATCTTGTTTTGCTGCTAGTATCTTGAGAATTAACTTCAGGTAATCAAATACAAATGTTGCTGTTGGTGTGCTTATGGTGCAGTTTTCTGCCTATGAAATTTAGTTAAAGTTGATTTTCTGGTAGTGAAGGATTTGGATGACATCTATTCCCAACATTTAATTTTTTTCCCTTTGAATTGCAACTGATAGTTTTGTGACATTGTGGTCCTTGAAAAAAAAATTGTTCAGATAGACCCAAGCAAGCCTTCTAGGTTGTGTTGCCCGGAAGTACCAACTTCGGTAATTGAATGCAAAAAAGGTACCTACATTTGAATCATATAACAAGGAATCTACGAACATTGTCATGGTTTTGTTCTATTATGCAGGTAAAACATATACAGATGGTGTGCCTATTGTTCAGTTTGCTGCTTATGAACATGATATGGATATTTGTCATTGAATACCATGCTATGTTTACTATCACTAAAATCAAATCTTGATTTCTCAAACTACAAACCTTCTGATTTTGAGTCTTTTTGCTACACCATTCACTCAGACCTACTGTCATATTTTTACTGTGTCTTTCTAAGTTTTCACTTTGCAGTGTTCTACAACAAGACTATCTGAGCTTCAATTTCAGAGGCAAAACTGAATAGTTTAGTGAACTAAATCCTTATTGATTAAACACATCTGATGATTATGCAGGGCCCATGCTGAAGAACCTTCGTTTCATCTCTTGCTATGGTATCTGTCAAGAAGCATTCATGAAAGCCATGAGAAAGTTACCTCTTCTCGAAGAGCTAGAGCTTTTTCTCAGTCCCAATGTCTATGGGAAGGCATTTGGGGTCATCGGTGAATCATGCCCACATCTGAAGCAATTGAGACTGAGCAAAAATGTATTTATCAACATCGAAGGTCACTACAACAATTATGGTCTTCTATGACGATGTAATTACGTCACAACACCTGAGAAATTCGTCATAAACAACATTCTATGACAAACTTATGACAAAAATCACTCTGTCATAGATTGAGCGTAGCTAATTACCTTCAATGACGAATTATATATTTTCGTCATAAATCTATGACGATGTACAAAATCGTCACAGATCTTTATGACAATTTATAAACCGTCATAGACTTTTATGACAGTTGTGTTTCGTCATAAACCATTAAGCAGAAAATGACGTGGCATAACATGAAGCTGACATGGATCTGACGTGGCTGACATGGATCTGACGTGGCGTATCAGCGGTCCACGTGTCACAATCTCAGTGCGTCACTTGTCACATCCAGACCAGCCATATGTCATCACAAGTTGTGACATGTGTCACGATGGTAAAGTGCCACGTGTCCATTCCTGATTGTGCCACATGCTACGCTAGGACTTAGCCACGTGTCTCCATTAGATGCAGCAAATGTTATTTTCATACAGCACATGTAATTTTCTCACAGAATATTCAGAAAGTAAGAATTTTATAAATGATGTCATAGATAAAAAACATTTGTGACCGATAACTAATTTTTTGCAGTAGACAATAAATGCCAAAATTAGAATCAATCCACAATACAAGCAAGCTCTTGGATAATTTATCTCTATTTTATCTTTTCAAAGCTTGCAACAGCCACTTCTCTTCATGACTCGGTCACAGAGCATGCTCCTATCTTCCCGACTGTGAAAACGCACAAAAAGAAAAGATCACAAATCAGAATAAGATAGTTAGAGAAATGTAGACAAGGGAATAAAAAATTTACAGTCCTTTTACTGGAAGGGATAAGGCCAATCTCAGCTAAATAAAGCAAGTGCCCTTAGTCAAACATATTGAACCGGATTTTGCACAAAAAAGAACCATATTGACTGGGCTATAATTGGTGCCTATTTGCAAATCAGTCACTAGGCAAGAAGCAATGTTGTTTTGTAGAAATTACTACCACCATTATTAGACGCAGGAAAAACATGAGCAAAGCAGTGCAAGCCTATATTATTTCTAATGCACAAAAACAGCCAACAGGCCTGCAGCACAAGTACTTCAGCTAAGCAAGGAACACAAAACTACTCAAATAAGAGATACCGGGCACAAAGATTGACAAGGTAATTAAGGGTAAAGCTTTACTACTAACACGCAGGCAATAAAAAATTTAAAAACCAGAGAAGCAGTAAGATACAGGGCAAAGATTGACAAGGTAATTCAGGGCAAAGCTTTACTTACATGGCACTGAGTTGATTTAAACAAAGTGCAACCTGAAAGCAAAATGTTATCAGGAGCAAGTCGAAGTGCAACCTGACTAGGTGGTGCATATTGTGTATTCTTCAGACCTGCAGAAAAAAACAGTAAATGGAGTGAAATGTACTGTGAGATCGAATTGATTCAGAGGCTTAAGAGGCATGTAAACATAAGTTATCCAGGGAATAAGGGCCCAAATCCGCACGTTCCATCACAACCGTTTTGCATCAGAGAATGGGGGAATCTGGAGATTAATCTGGGGGCACAGGGGGCACACCTGTAGGAGATCTCTAGGTAGAGGATGCACAGGAAGGGGTTGCGCTCCAAGCTGAGGACGACCTCCAGATCGGAGACAATCTCGTCGACTTCAGAATGGTGCGGTTCAGCGACTCACGAACTTTATCGATGGCTTCCTCGCCCTTCTCATCCATGTGCGCCTGCAATCACCCACGGAACCCAGGCTGAGGATGAAGGAGCAGCTCTCCCGCAACTCGCACAACCACAGTCGACGCTGTGGTGGACCCGAGCCGCCCCGTGGAAGGAGGTTGCTCCATGTCGGCAGCCCCAACCCAAATCCAGGAGGCGAACGAGGTGCTCGAGTGTGACCGACGCCTAGCCTTGATGTGCCAGCTCGCAGCCGAGCTCCCGCGCCTCGATGCGCCATGAGGACTGCCGGTGCGGCACTCGCACGGCATCCCCGACGCTCCACCGTCGCGCAACCCTGGACCGTTGTGCCGCGTGGGCCGCCGAAGCGCGCCCCAGCTACGATGCGTGCAAATCAGAGCCGCGAGGCGGGCGGCACTGCGCAGCCACCTGCGCCATGCCCGGCGAGGTCGTTGCTCGCTGAGAGGTGGGCAGCGAGCGGCGGAAGTGGGAGGTGAGCGGGAGTGGCGGCTTGCATTGCGTGAGGCCGTGAGATGAGAGGGAGGCGGCAGTTGTCTTGCGGCTGCGGGAGGGGTGTAGGTGTAGGTGACCGGATGGGGTGGGTATGAGTGATGAGGTTAGGGTTTCCTTCATGGGCTGGGCCGAATTTAGGTTATGGACTGAATTTTAAATAAATATTTAGATTATGGGCTGAATTATAAATAAAAATAGTTTTGACAGCACTAAAACCTCAAGGAAAACTATACAACATGAATGCAATAATAAGTATTTTTTTGGTTTTAGCAATTAATTATTTTGCCAAAGATAAAGTGAGCACCCTATTAGATGCAATATTTACATATGTTGCAACATTAAAATATAAGGGTCTTGCACTTACATGTTAAACAAAATAGTTGATGACAACTTATATTTGTCATAAATTTTGTTTATTAATTTATCAATTATGACGTTTCTATTCATCATAATATAGTGTTGTGTTTATTTATGACGATTTCATTGTCGGATTTAGTGACAAATATTGGATTTTGTCATAAAACAAGCTCTTTCTTAAAAAACGTCATAAACTTTAGTGACTTTATGATGAAACAGTATGTTGTCATGGTGAAATCGTCATAGAAGGTCACATTTGTTGTAGTGGGTGGCAGTTTCATCAAGGACGAGGAAGCCAGGGTTGGCTATGAGTTTTAGGTCCCCCACAAAAATATATTGTACGAGACGACTGATGTTGTTTGCTCCAACATGAAAGCAGTGAAGATTAGTTTTTTCATTACTGTTACACCAATGGTTTCAAGGCTCTAATGACCGGTTCAAGGGTTTCTATAATTTTATCTTTGTACGTGACAATTGTCTGTAGTATTTAGTTCTGCATGCCTTCTTATTGGTTGAGATTTTTCTATTGACAAATTTAAGCCTTTGCACTTTTGATGGAATGGAACAAACAAGTGCTGCTTTTGTTATGAGTTATTTGCACATGTGCAACCAAGTCTGATCAGTCAGGGGTTTCTTGCTAGGGCTTAAAGCATTGAGCATTATTTCTGAATCCGATCCAATCCGAAACCGTTATTTGAGCTTGTGGGGTGGGGGGGAGTATTTGAGTGTTTTTATTGGATATGGATAATTCGAATCCGATGACACGTGGATGTCGGATAGGTTATGGTATTGATAAAATCCGACGAATATAGGTTATCCAATAATTATAAGAGGGTTATCTCATGCTCATAAGAGGATTACCTGATAATATTTTTGACCCATAAAAATACACCACTGGGGCTATAAGTGTACAACCCAACTGGCCAGCCCATTTATGTAATCACGTGGATTGTGACCCAAAACTATTGTCTACTGTAGTTGTGATGGCTGGAACATGCGAACAAAAAAAAATTTGGAGACATTTGGTACAAATATTTTATTTTATTTTACATGCTTCCTTGGTATTTCAGATATAAACAACATTACGAGTAGCTAAAACAGATAGGGTTGTATAGTGTTTTGCTTGACTCAAATCAACTTTGTATACCTGGTCTGCATATATTTTGCAAATTCTTAATAAGCATATATTTCTCTAGTGAATGAGGTATTATATCCGATAATCTAAAGTCCGCATCCGATCTGTCTCCGCTCCGAATCCGTACCATCTCCGACTTCCGAAAAAAAACCGTATTCGAATCCATATCCTTGTATTATCCACTCTGCTGCAAATCCGACAAAAAAATAAGGATTAGGATAAGGGAAAGGTATTATTTGATCTGATGCGATCTGCTTGCATCCCTATTTCTGACACATTACTGTTTTGGCAACTAGGTTTAATTTCTTCCTATTAATGACTTCACATGAACCATTCGAGACTTATTGCGTGGCAATAAAGAAGTTCCATCTTTTGTGATCCATGGATACGCTGCCATCCGCACCAAGTGTGCAAGGATAAAGACGTCGAATCTCTCCATGACTCCACTGTTGGCTATGAGTTTCAGGTCCATCCACCCAATATATACTTTTAGAGATGACTGACGTTATGTTGTTACCACATATCGTACAAAATTGTCTCGAGTTACAAAGTTAGCTTAATACGTAAGAATTGAAATTATTTAGACACAAATGAATTCAGAATTTACTGGGACAATGTATTATGCAGACTTTCTAAATTTCTAAAAATTGAACACAAGGCTCTTTTCAAATGCTTGAACTAAAATAGGGTATTCCTTTAAAGTTTTTAACATGTGAGTTGGCACAATATGTGTACGATCATGTTAGTTTGTCCAAAGAGACTTCTTAGAGAAACCTGAACTTTGTACATACGTTAGACAGTTCAGTGGTAATAGCAAATTCAATTAAAGTATACAAAGAAGCTGTACCGCACGGACACAAGAAAGCTTGTGAATTTATCCACACACAATAGTAGTCCCTGCTTGTCCGTATGGTACAAAATGCAAACCTTCCAACCTATGTACATGTGGTGAGAAATAGATCAAATGCTTCATGTGCTGTAATTGACAAGCCAGGGTGAACGAAATAACCATGTCTTCTATAATACTGAGTTTATCATCCAAGTTAATGATTTGGATCTACATGCTACTGAACCAATCCTAAGGAGAGAGTCCGTCATTATTTTGTTACACCCTTATTAGCAATTATTGTTTTACATCTTTGTCATTCACACACACATGCAACAATTGAATTATGTTAATAATTAATTATTAGTAAAAGCTCCGCTTGTTCTATGTGGATTCGATTAAACCTTGGAATACTATGGGAAAAATAGCTACAATTGTACACTGTCCTCTTGCGGTATATAAGTGGGTGCGTACTTACGACTAACAAAACCTTATGCAAAAGAATTAACGCTTCTATCTAAAAACATCCGTATTCAAATCCATATCAGTGTATTATCCACTCCACTCTGAATCAGATTAAAAATAATTGTTAGGGTATGGGAAAGGTATTATCTGATCCGCTTTCATCCCTATTTCTTGCACATTACTCTTTTGCTAACTAGGTTTCATTTCTTCATATTAATGATTGAGCAGGGACAAAATATCTGTGTGTCTCACAACAACATACCACATCTATATGTATATCACAGCTTGATACCCGAAGAGGCAAGCTAGGAAAGTACCCGTGGCATAGAATATGAATAAGTAGTTGCTAATGTATGATACATGGCATGAGTGGATCTGCTATACTATAATTGTGTATGTTTTATGTGTCTGAAATGAATAGATAAGAAATAACAGTGGTATGTACTGAAAACATGTGATATATTTGCCACTTTTGATTTTGTGGGCTCTTTTTTATGATGTTTATCATTTTAGTTTTATATACAATATGTATTGCTCCCCTTCCATTCTGTTATGTAAAAATTCTATAAACACGGATCGTATGCATTTGATCAAAGTAGGACCACTAAATGTAACCACACAATTGTATCATTTTTAGCATTGTGAAGCCCAACACCTGCCTGCACCGACTCGGGTTTCACGCAGTTTTCATGGTCGCACCCTTTCCCCTCTGCCCAAGATCAATTTACTGGGACAATGTATTATGCAGACTTTCTAAATTTCTAAAAATTGAACACAAGGCTCTTTTCAAATGCCTGAACTAAAATAGGGTATTCCTTTAATGTTTTTATCATGTGAGTTGGCACGATATATGTACGATCATGTTAGTTTGGCCAAAGAGACTTCTTAGAGAAACCTGAACTTTGTACATACGCTAGACAGTTCAGTGGCAATAGCAAATTCAATTAAAGTATACAAAGAAGTTGTACCGCACGGACACAAGAAAGCTTGTGAATTTATCCACACACAATAGTAGTCCCTGCTTGTCTGTATGGTACTAAATGCAAACCTTCCAACCTATGTACATGTGGTGAGAAATAGATCAAATGCTTCATATGTTGTAATTGACTTAACTTTCGTTGCTTAGTACCGCAGACGCCTATAAATACCAACGGTGTTTGGTAGGCTTGAAGCAACACCACCAATACCAGAAGTAAGCTTGTTGCCATGGCCCCCAAGTCGTTGGCTATCTTGCTCGTTTCATCGCTTCTCCTGCTCGACGTTCCTGCAATATTGGCTCAGGTGCCAGCGTACCCCAACGAGGCCAATGGTCAACTCATGAGAGGTAAGCTAACACATAGTGGGACCGAACAACTCCTCAAAATGCTCTATAAATTGCGTGAAGCTGTAGCCAACAACAACATATCGACGGTAAACAAGGTGCAAAGGAAGATTTCAGAAAATGATTCAGTAAAAATCAAGGCTATCCAAGAACAGATGCAAAGGTCTATATTCAGCGATGCCGCGGATTTCATCCAAGAGGAGTCGGTGACAGTAACAGATTTTACCGCGAAACTCAACCGTATGACCGCGCTACTATTAGATAATATACTGAATGATTGAGCAGGGTCGAAATACCTGTGTATCTCACAACAACATACCACATCTATATGTATATCACAGCTTGATACCCCAAGAGGCAATCTAGGAAACTACTGGTGGCATAGAATATGAATAAGTTCTTGCTAATGTATGATACATGGCATGAGTGGATCTGCTATACTATAATTGTGTATATTTTATGTGTCTGAAATAAATAGATAAGAAATAACAGTGGTATGTAGTGAAAACATGTGATATATTTGCCACTTTTGATGTTGTGGGCTCTTTTTTATGATGTTTATCATTTTAGTTTTATATACAATATTCCCCTTCCATTCTGTTACATAAAAAAATTCTATAACCATGGATCGTTTGCGTTTGATCAAAGTAGGACCACTAAATGTAACCACACAATTGTATCATTTTTCACATTGTGAAGCCCAACAACTGCCTGCACCGCCCGGGTTTCATGCAGTTTTCGTGGCCGCACCTTTTCCCCTCCGCCCAAGATCGTCCCCAGCTTTAGCCAATGTTAACCGTGTGTTGTGATCGGAGTACTTGGTTGCAGCTCACGTGCGCGAGCTGGGCGTCGAGGTCGCAGCCAACCTGTGTTCCCTAGCACAGCTATCGGTGCATCATCACATGATTCACTAGTAGCGAAATAACCTTTTATGACAAAGACGAAATCATCATAGCAGTGCCATATTTTGACATTCTAGAACAACCATGGCAAATTTATGATGAAACCCTATTCATCATGATAGTCGTGCACGTTTGTACCACAATGACAAATTCGTCCGAACATCATAGAGTTGAAACTTCTATGACGACTAGATTACGTCACAAAACTTAGGTTCGTTAGCTGCACCGCCGTCCGACATGGCACACAACACATGCCAACAATGATGTGGCAATCCTACATGGCACACAGGACATAACGACGTGCCAATCCGACATGGCAAGGACGCGTGTTTCAAATCCAATGGTCCACATGTCGCCAATCCAACAGTCCACATGTCGCAAGTCCAATGGTCCACGTGTCTCCAATCCAACTGTCTATGTGCCACCTCCCTATTGGTCTACATGTTGCCTTCATATTGGTCCACGTGTCACCTTCCTATTGGTCCACATTTCGCCTTCCTATTGGTCCACATGTCGCCTACCAATTGGTCCACGTGTCCCCTCTCTATTGGTCCACATGTCGCCTTCCTATCCTATTGGTCCATGTGTCTCCGGCCTACTAATCCATGGGTTTCGCCTGCAGCACACCATGTGTCAGCACGCCAGTGCACCAACAACAACTCATTCCGTTACTAGATTTTGTCGCAATTCATATTTTGGCAGTTAATAAAAATCACATTACCATTCCAACGTACGTTCATGACAAAAAAATCACTTTTGTAGTAGTGTTTATTCGAATGAATTAAATCTACCTATCTAGCATTTCACTTGTAGCAGGTCCCGGAGTAGTTTTGGTAAGAATAACAGAAGAAGATTTTGAACTAATGGACAGGAATCAAGCGTGAAGTTACCATCTGAGTAGTACAAACGTGTGGTAAGAATAACAAAGAAGATTTTGAACTAATGGACAGGAATCAAGCGTGAAGTTACCATCTGAGTAGTACAAACGTGACAGGTGGTCGACAGTGGAAGACTGTGGTTCCAAACATCGGCATGCCACATAAGCACATGTGTCCGACACAATAAGAATAAACAACACTATAACAAACACCTGCTATAGCCACTGTTAAAAGGGTCCTGTAGCCGCGGGTGTGGGAACTGCGCCTACAACCTCATAGCTACAAATGAAGCACATTAGCCACGCAATGGAGACACATGTGGACCCATGCACGTCACCTAGGCCGCCGGCGCTGCCGCATGTCGCCACCGCAATCCGGATCCCCCCCCCCCCCACTCCCCCGTGCACCGCCGCCGCGGAGTGGAGGAAGAGGGCCAGCCAAATCTGGTCCCCCGTGCACCACCACCGCTGCATGGAGGAAGACGATAGCCAGATCCGCACCGCCCGGGGACGGATCCATCATGCCTGGGGCCGTCATCGGGAGGAGGGTGGATGGGGCACACCGGAGGAGGAGAGGAGGAGGACGAAGCCGGCCCGGGGTCAGATCCGCTCGTTGTCTTCATCGGGGCCGCCATCGGGAGGAGGGAGGAGGGGGTGTGGGGCAGGAGAAGAGGAGGCGTGGGTGCTCGATCGGGGTCGTTGGCTCGGGGCCGTCGGAGGAGGTGAAGGATTAGGGTTAGTCTGTTGATTTCATAGTTGGTGGGCTATGGAGATGCCATTGGTCCATTTTCTTGCCGTATTTATTGTATTTTTGCTCCAATGGCTATAGTACGTTTTTGTTATAGTGCAAAAAAATGAGAGAAAGAAACTTGTATTACAACACTCGGGTTTGACTTTTCACAACTACTGGTTCGCCACTGAAACCATGGTCATAAGAGATATCTGGACCTTAATGACACTATGGATAAAATTTATACATGCATGAACCTAGATGATAATACGGAATAAGTTCAAGGATGGACAGCATTTTTGACTCAGAAAGAGAGACAATTTGCAAAAAATGGTAGATTACACAAATTTAAATTCTCTAAGTGATTATGAGCTGAGATATTGTTCGATGAATAAATTGAACAACTTTGTACAGGAAACTAAATGGACTTTTCCCACATTTTATAGGCCAAAAGGGAGTACATAATAAATCAGAATTAGGCAAATATCATAATCCTACTAGCTAGACCATGGTGACTTCTAACTCGACGGTCCAATCAAACTCTATATATTCTCATAGGCAAATGCCCTTAGTGCTGGTTCCTTCGATAGACTTTACGAAAAGCCAATCCAAGAATTGGGACAATCTCGGGACACCCAGGAGCGAATGTACCTTCGATTGACTTTATGCCTTTTGTGCCACCCAGATGAACAGGTACACTTATTTACATACACATGAAAGTTGTCATCGTTTGTCGGCAGGGTGCTGAATGAATAAGAAAAAATATATACTTCGTTCTAACCTGCGTACCTGGCTACACAACAGGCAGGCTTAGTATGAGTGAAGTTGGAAGGCCTATAAATACCTACTATAATTGATAAGCTAGACACAAAACCACCATCGATCCATCCCATGAAGCTGCAGTACAACTACTAGCTTGTTCCAATGGCCTCAAAATTATCGGGTGTCCTGCTCGTTGCCATGGTTCTCTTGCTTGAAGTTTTTGCCCTGGCGGCTCAGGCACCGATGCCGGGGCCATCCAACAGCTCTTGCCCCACTGATGCCATCAGTGAACTATTGAGAGGCCAAATGAAGAGTAGTCAGCGCCCACAACTCCTAGGACGACTCTCTATGATGGATCCGAGCGATGCTGGCCACTGCATCATGAGGGCCCTCCGACCGTTGGGTATTTCCTACTCACCACTGACAAGATCAATTATCACTCAACTCTTCGAAGACATCACGGGGAACCGTCTACTTGAGAAAGTGTTTGATATCTACGAATGACGCAGCAATATGCAAGATACATCTATCTATGTTGCCTTAAATAAGAATACTTTGTAGACCTACCTGGCTTGCGCTAGGCATTGTGTTGGTCATATGGAATTTTAATAACATATCATTTACAGTACGATGACAGTCGAGATGCTGTATTATACTACCGTATATGTTATATGTGTTTGATTTAAAATAATTCAAATAATGATGATATCTATTGGAAAAGTTTGATAGATGCTACACTTGGAGGGATCTTTATGTCAGACGTTTGGTCATTTCAGTTTTGGAAGAATAACCAAAACTATTCAAATAACAATTTTAGTTTTGATTGAATTCACTTGATAATTTAATATAAGTCTATCATGGGTGGGTAGGATGCTTTTGAGTTTAAAAACCTTAATATGTATACTCAGGCGACCGATTTTTGGTGGGATTAATCATTCTCACACCAAGGGGAGTGGATGATCCCTGTTTAGATTCTTGCGTTATCTGCAAGAGCCAAATGATACAAGAGTCAGGGGAGAACACCTAATTTGGGGCATCTATTCGATCCACCCTTATATTTATCCAAAGATGCTATATTCTCTTTTAGACTCTTCAATTATGTGTAAAGCAAATAATCCAAGACTCAGTGTCCCGGTCTCAACTGGAATTACTGGGACAAACGGGATTGCGAACCCGACTCGGGGGTGACACCTAGCTAATTAGGTTCATCTATTCGATGCACCAGCTTACAATTGTATTGATTTTTTACACCTAATTAGGTGTAATTATGGAAAAGCAGAAAATTTTCCACTTCCCTCTTCATAGCCTTAAGAAGCATTCAAGAGATCTTTTAAATTTATGATTAGATCAAACACTACATGAAGAATATTTATGTAAGATGGCTCAACTAAAAATTGAAAAGGGCACGGGAGCTGCTTTGGGATACTTACCTTATCGGTATCCACACTAGAAGGAGTAATACGGAACAAGAATGGAGTGACCCACCATGACCGACTGACCGAGTCAAAGGAGTAACCCACATGCAAGCTTAGAGATATAGTTCCTATATTTGTGTGAGTTCTGTTGGCACACTACTACCCCCGTCTTCTTCCTTGGCACAGTCAGGGGAGAGCTGTTCACCTTGTCCTCGTCGATGGCCTTAAGCTTCATCTCCAGCTCACTGCCCACTAAAGAGAACAGCACAGGGAGAAGCTCCAGGTGCTCCAACTTCCATCCTGGCTAGTTGCTAAAGCCTCAAGAAAATGATGACTTCCGTCTTTACTCTGAACACCAAGCAGCAGCCATGCAAGCAGAGGTCCGCACCTAATAAAATCCAAACTCCCTTGTGGGATATTAATTGATTGGTTTAATCCCTGGCTCTCACTTCATCTTGTTCATCTCCTTGACTAATTATGGGCTTATGGCCATGGATCTGTAGTCTTATCTTGTCAATTTTGGAGATTTCCTAGCTAGCTGTTGGCTCTTAGAGTCAACCAAATTGGCCGGGGAATAGAAACATAGTGAACTAGTTGATAACCCGGCGCGTTGCAGCGGGACTAAAAGATATTATTAACTTTAAAATTATAATCTTAAAATAATTATGTTAATCTCTAACATTTATTCTTTATCTAATGGTTGAAATTAATTATGATGATGTGGCGCAACGTGGATTGAGAGAAATAGCCATTAAGATGTGCTAGTGGGTTGCATCTTTTATATATAAATAGATGCTAGAGCAACGATGTACCACTTGTTTGTTGCTCTGGAACGTGAGAGGAACAGCGGAACTGGTCGATGGGCCATGGCCATGGCAGGATTGTGGATGCGGACTGCACAGTTGAGACGATTGGAGCTGGAAGATAGGAGCATTTTGTCCAATACAGAAAAAATACTAGTGAAATATTTATATCAGTGGCATGTTTCTAATTGAAATAAAAATTATAATGGAACCTACCAGGTTTCATAAAGTTTAGTGGCATATTTCAAATCATGTAAAAGTTCAATGACATGAATCTGATTAACCCTAGGAATGTGACACCGGTCACTATTGCTGAGCTCCACCAGCATTGGCAGCGAGCGTCAGCCGCCTGATTGCTCTCAGCGTGGATCTTAAAGTGATCTACTACTTGCTGAAAAAGACGCTCTATGTCTATCGGATTAACCCGAACCACTGATCCCTAAGTACTATATATGCCATGTAATAGGAGAGTACACAAAATAGACATGGTCACAAGGGGTAGTGAAAAGAGAACGTGTGGTTTGTCAACAAAGGTTACAATGTATGCTCATGTTGCATAAATTACTTATATGTTTTCTTCAAAAATATGAAACTTGACATACATGTACGTACCATGGTGGAAAATATGCACACAAAGTTTCAACTCCAAATCCACTTCACCAAGAACTAATAAAATTAAGGAACCGCTAAGGAAGAGGACAAAATCAAGTATTTTTTCTTTTTCTTCAACCTTCTTTAAGATTTGTTAATTTTTATTTGTTATGTGAAGTTGAGTTTGGAGTTCTTATACATGTTTCACTAACTATATGTATGCAAAGTTTCTTAAGCTTTCAAAACTTTTAAATTGGAGTTTTTTACTATTATTAAACTTGCTCTCTATCTCATGGGATGCCACCTTTAGGAAAATATCCATCTCGAATCGCGAGTACAATTACCTACGATAGTCAACCGGAATAAGAAAGTCTTAGACCGCACACTAGCGCACATTATCCAGTTGAATTTATGCCTGCTGGTAACACCCGAACGAACAAGTACACTCTTGAATTGATGTACTCATGTCAGTAGTCGTCCCTAGTATGTAGCGTACCGAACGAAAAAACTCCTTACCTGTCCACCTAGATGCATACCTAAACTGAGAAATGAATTGTATGTGCTTAGTACTAGTACATGTTTCGGGACCACATACGCCTATAAATACTTGGTCTGATTTATAAGGCTGGCGCATACCAACATCGATCCATCCTATTAAGCTGTACCACAATAAGTACTAGCCTGTTGCAATGGCCTCGAAATCCTTTGCAGCGCTACTCCTTGCCATGCTTCTCTTGCTCCAGGTTTCTGACCTGGCAGCTCAGCAGGCACCGGCGCCGGCGCCGCCATCCAACATTCATTGCCCCACTGGGGGCATCAGTCAACTATTGGGAGGTATCCTGAGTCCTGATCAGCGCCAACAGCTCGTCGACACACTCTATGCGCTAGGCCCGATCAAAGCCGCCCAGTGCCTCTGTCTTTCATCTCGTCCGGTATTTCCACGACCCCACAGATCACATTGATTCTCGCTAACCTCGTCGAGGAACTGGGCCTGATTAGTATAGGCGACAATATTCTGACTTGCCTCCTTAGCTAAATTCTACGCGTGGCAGAACAACACACACTTCTCTCTCTCTCTCTCTCTCTCTCTCTCTCTCTCTCTCTCTCTATATATATATATATATATATATATATGTTGCCTTAAATAATCACACACTGACTAACTACTTAGGTAGCTGTTGGTTGTATGGAATATGAATAAGCCGTCCCTTATATGTAATACGATCCATAGGTATCGATACGTTGAATTGTACTATTGTATCAATAATACATATTTGATACGAAATAAATAAAAGTACGATGATATGTATACATTGGAAAAGTGTGATCACTCATATATGCTACTCCTCCCTTCCGATTTTGATGTCGTTTCAGACAAGCATTTTGTATTGGCTGCAAGCCAATTTTTTCCGTCGGAACGACATCAATAGAGTAGCGGAGGAGTACTCCTGATAGACTCTTATGTATGACGTTGGTCATTTGAGTTTAAATTAAACAGGATCATTTTAAAAAGTGAGCTTAGTTTGCTGCATGATTAATCAACGCGTGGGCTATATACCATGTGTTAAAAGTCCGTAATATTGCTTGCCTCCTGATCTATGACAGCATTATTAATTGATAAATTCTTAAGCATTATCAGATTTATTTAAATTATTTAGAAGCTTATTTTTACTGAATTTTAGATTTGTAACCCAGTTTACAATTGTTCATAAATTAAGAATTTTGTGAAAACTCTAGATATTTCGTGGGAAGCATTAGTTTGATCTATTAGTTGGATTTTTATTTGAGCCAAATGTATTTGAATTTAAAACTTGAAATTCTTGCAAATCTAAATAGTCACCCATGATGTATTGCCACATGACTGTCCGAAGAGACATCGGGATGTCACCAAGGTATACAATATCGATGGAGCTGAGAAAACTGAACGCGACCAATTTTACGATTTTTGCGAAAACCGTAAAAACTGGTCGGTTAGCCGGTCAAAAGTCCAAAAACGAATTTAAATGAACTTTGTCAAAATCAAAACGGTAAATCGATCGCTTTCGTTGATAATCGATTGATTGTATTGGTAAATCGAAGATTAGTAGCGAAAAACCAATAGTTCTGTTAATCAAAGTTGAAAAAATCAAAATCAGGGAAATTAGCAACTTCAACTAATAGTTCATTCACGAAATCAAAATACTACTAGTACAACAACTCTCAAATTGAGTTGAGAAAAATCAAAACAATAGATGCAACACTACAAAACGAACTAAAGAAAGGAGAGAAAAACACTGCCACGACCGGAGGGCTCAGGCAAGCAAAGCATGAGTAGAGGAAAGGAAGAAACATCGCATGATGCGAAGCCGATCTTCCGGCGTCCGTCGAGCCATCCCCTACACCAGCGTTCGGCGAGCCATGACCCTAAACCAGGCGTGGCCACGCGCGGTTAGCGAGCCCAACCGCTCGGTAAACCGCAGGATCCGGGCGGCTAGCCGGAGGCGGCGAGCGTCCTAGGGACTGGCCGGACCGATTTGGCAACGGAGCGTCCTGGGGACCGGCCTGGTCGTGGTGTCATAGCTGCGCGCAGGGAGCGTGGCGAAGAAACCAGCGGAGCGGAGATGTGGTTACGAGCTCTCACGGAAGACTCACGCACCGAGAGGATAAGATGCCTTTTTTTTTTACTCTTCCTATTTATTTTTTTAAAGCTTCCTTTCTCAATTTTTTTACCACGGAAACATGCTTATTTTTGCAAACTTTCTTCACCAAAAATCCTGATTTTACATCTAGTTTTTTTATTAAAAAAAATTGCATCAATTTTTTCCAAAAGTTTAAATTTTCAAATTTCAAATGACCAAAAACCGCCCGTCCGAAGAAACCGGACCGGACCGGTTTCTCCGGTTTTTGCGGTTTTTGACCGGTTTTCGTCGATAAGTTATTCCATGGATGTCACAACCATGGCAGCAACTGTAACATGTCCAAGGTCCAAGGGCACAGTAGCCCGCACTCCAACTATAGCCACGGTCGATTTTGCTTGCCGTGGCTATAGGGTTTTGGGCTACGTGGCTACAGTGAGTTATTGTTATAGTGTACACCTGTGGTGTTTGTGGAGCCAACAATGATGGTAACAAAGGGAGTTGCTTTAGTAAGGTCCAAATTCAAGTTTAGAACCTGATCCAAATTCAAATAAGTATGGATTTGAGCAAATTTTCATAGTAGTGTGAACTACAACTCAACGTTTTGCAACATAAGTTGGCCCCAACAAACATTTATGTTGTAGGGCTAGGTAAAACAAAAATCCAGGCAAAATTCCTTTCAGTTGTTATGAAGCTTTAATATCCCAATAAAATCAGCAAAATTCCGGAAATTTGTCAAAAGTTGATTTTTGAATTCCCATTACAATGCAAGTCTTGTGCATTATCAGCTCCAAAATGTAGTTCAAATCGGGGGAACACACTGATTTTTTTGGCACAATTTTGGGAGCTCAGAAAATATTTATTTTTAGTTTTACCAATATTCCTATTATGAAAACCAACGAAATAATCGAACTGCCGCGAGACCTACCTACCAAGCTCACGCCCCTCATAGGCTCGTCCGTCAGGCGTTGCTGGCACAAACGTGATATGTGGAAGCTATACATTAGCGATGCCCCCACCTTGTCGGTCATGACGCCGCTCCAACCCTTCGCAGCCAGACAGAGCTCTCTGTACCTCATTTCATTCACCGTCACACACGCAAACTCCCTTGCCCGCCATTGCAGCCACCGCCGCCGCTCGGCTAGATCAAGCGACCCAAACAACCTCACTGCCTTGTCTGGTGAGTTTTGACGCCGTTTTCCTGCTCCATCTTGTGCGCAACACCCTTACGCACCTCCCTAAATCCTCCATTTTACATTTTGTACAAGGAGCACGCGGGCATTGGCACTTTCCAAAACGCCACTCAGCAACCATCTCCTTCCCTCGGCGCTGGCCAGCCTCCGACCATCCCCGACGAGCTTGGTGATTTCGACGATGGAGCCTATTGTTCAGTGAAGCCCTAGGAATGACAATGAGGTCAAGCCATGCCTTCGTTCATCCGTACAACACCGCCGTACCTCTATCACTTGCTGCCGGCTACCTCCAGTGAGCTCCCATGCTTGTGGACCCCTTCTCCGAGACTGCCTTTCCATGCTACGGCTCAACAGGATCAAGATCAGGGCAAACCCCGGTGCATGTTTATATGTTTTTTGTTTATATCACTTTGCTTGTAGGTTTGTATTGTGCATTATGTTGTTAGTAGCTGGAATCAAAACTAAATGAGTCTATCTGATACAAACAACATAGTAATTGTTGTTATACATGCTCCTACGAAAGTCAATGATATCCCTGACTGCCCATGAGCGCATGTTCGTCATGTTGAATTTACACCGGTTCATACCACCAGGAAGAACAAGTGCATTCTTGAATTTATCTATCTACACATGTACTATTAGTTATCAGTAGCAAACCGAATAAAAACATCTTACCTTTGCACCTAACTTTGGTTGAGCGCCAATAGGAATGTGCCACCGGTCACTATAGCTGAGCTCCACGAGCACTGGCAGCGATGGTCAGCCATCTGATTCCTCTTAGCGTGGATCTTCAAGTGATCTACTACTTGCTAAAAAAGATGCTTTATGTCTATCGGATTAACCCCTACGGAAACAGCTACTAATGACTAATTGCGGGTAGAACTCGGCTCTAATGTGCACCAAAGATCCCTAAGTACTATGTCATGTAACAAGAGAGTACACAAAATAGACATGCTCACAATGGGTGGTAGTGGAAAGAGAACGTGTGGTTTGTCAACGAAGGTTAGAATGCATGCTCATGTTGCATGCCTTATTTAGACGTTTTCTTAGAAAATATGAAACTTGACATACGTGTTGTTACCATGGTGGAAAATATGCACACAAAGTTTCAACTCCAAATCCACTTCACGGAGAGGTAATAAAATAAACTAATCACTAAGGAAGTGGACAATAATCAACTATTTTGTCTTTTTTCTTCAACCTTCTTTAAGATTTGTTAATTTCCTATCTATTATGTGAGGTTGAATTTTGAGTTCAAACTTCTTATGCATGCATGATTCATACCACGTCAACAATATGTATGCAAAGTTTATTAAGATTTCAATACTTTTAAATAGGAGTTTTTGAACAGTATTAAACTTTCTCTATCCATCTCCAATCACGAGTAGAGTTCCTACGAAAGTCAAGCTAGGTTGTGAAAGTCTGAGACCGCACATAAGCCAAGAAAGGTGAGGGTGGGGGGGGGGGGGTTCTATTATGGAAGAATAAGGAAGAGGAATAGAATCTCATTCATGTGGTCATGCTAACAGAAGAGCGGATCCAATACACAAAAGACTTTTGCTCAGGAAATTCCGAATGATGAATGTGGGATGTCATGCCCCACAAGTTAGTTTCCCAAGAGCCCCCTAGCAGGGCAGTCTACCACAAGATAAGAGTTTGAACCTGGAGCCAAAGCCCCAACCCCTCCATTTTTTTTGAGCTCGGGAAAGAATTTCAGGAAGTCATATTGGCCAGATAAGCCTCTGACAGCTCCATATTTATTTTCCCCTGTTTTCTTTGCATTGAAACTCGGGTGCTCAACCAGGTAACCTAACCATCAAAAACAGGTATCCACTTTGATTGCAGACTTGTTCGACTGAGCACTTCATACTTTTCTTGGATCTACGGGCGGGCTATTACCAGGTGCGTATCGCAGAAGGAGATGAGCTCCTGTTCAATTTCTACCTGCTGGTGACAATTGAATGAACAACTATATTGTTGAATTTATCTACCCTGGATAGCAGTCATCGCTCAGGTGTGCTCTGTTCATTATCTAGGCGTGCCCTTGTCCACTGTGCGTCAACAGGTCCCTACTGATCAATTTTCTGATGTGATCATATGACCAAATTTCCTAGCAACATGATCTGATGACTAATTCAGATAATTTTTGGTCTAATTTTCGGTAAGGCCATGTTGGCACGAAAGTTCGCATCAGCCAGTGAAAAAATAAGGAAGAAGAAACGAGAGAAAGAGTTGAGAGAATCACAGAAAGGGGCCACAGGCAAATTATGTTAAGAGTAACATGCTAATTTTACTATGGAGCCTAGACGAGTTGGCCATATATAGTTCCTGTGAAGAAACATGCTAATTTTACTATGGAAGACCAGAATCCGACAGAAGATAATGTCGACACCAATATGAATTATAGCAATGTAAGTGATCGTGAGAAAATCTTGTATTCCCTTTGGATGGTATCTCAAGACATTTTTTGTATTCATGTTACTCTAGATACAGGAAAAATGGGGAGTTACGTGACTGGTAGTGATCAGTTTATTCAAAACATATTGACAAGATGTTTTACTTTTGCTGCAAACTTTTCAATTCTAGCATTTGTAAAAGTTCATTGGGACACCATGGGCTAAGAGATTGGAAGCAGCATATTCACGACAAGCTGAAGGAATGTCAAACTAGTGTCGAGCATATATGACCAACATGAATAGTTGGAATGAATTGAAACCTAGGAAGGGTAATGCTGAAACATTTCATAAAGAGCTACAACAACAAATCGCAAAGGAGAAAGATCGCATCATACAAGTATTGTTGAGAGTTTTGGCATTATGAAATTTCTAGGTAAATGCAATTTGGCTTTTAGAGTATCTAATAAGAAGCTTTACGATGGCTAGATTGGTATTTTGATGCTTTGGTTGAGATGGTTGCAGAATTTGACTTAGTTATGCATGACCACCTTAGGCGTATTCATTATCATTACCTCAGTCATAAAATTCAGAGTGAGTTGATTTCTCTTTTAGCTTCTAATATTACACAGTCTATTATAAAGGTTGTAAAAGAGGCAACATATTTATACATTATCCTTCATTGCACCCTAGAAGTTATCCATCAAGAACAAATGACTTTTCTAGTTCCTTTTATTAATATGTCTGGAGGCATTAAAGTACAAGAGTACTTTTGGGGTTTCTTGAAGGTGGATGACACATCTGGTCTTGGACTTTAGTATTGATTGATTCTGTAGAGAGTCTTTTGGTCTTAATATTGATGATACCAGAGGTCAAGGTTATGAAAGGAAAGCATTAGGGAGTGCAAAAATGATTGCTTTATATTAATCCAAGAGCTCTATATATGTCATGTACCTCTGTCATAGTCTGAATCTCACTATTTCTGATTTTGCTAAGTGTTGTGCCAGAGCTACTACCTTTTGTGGAATTGTCCAATGGATGTATATTATTTTATAACTCTACCAAAAGATGGAAGATTCTTCTTGAGCATGTTCCGGGTTTCACTATGAAATCATTATCCAATACTCATTAGGAGAGATGGATCAAAAGTGTTCAATTGTATTTCAAGCTCCACAACTCACATCAGATTTCTCATTGACATGATGATAGTGATAAGACTGATGCAAATAATTTATTTAAAGCACTTAGCAATTTTGAGTTTATTCTCGACATGGTTATTTGGCATGGCATTCTATATGCTGTGAATATTGTGAGCAAGAAGTTGCAGCCGCAAACTATGTGCATTGACACTACCTTACAACAAATAGAAGACATGGAAAAGTACTTTGAGAATTATAGAAATGAAGGTTTTGCTTCGATTATGGTCATTGCCAAAGGAACAACATTGAAATGGGTGTAAATCCATCATTCCCTGTGAAGTGCCATGCCAAAAGGAAGAAACAGTTTGATGAAACCGATTATACTGGAGATATTCTACAAGCTGAGAAGGATTCTGAAGTCAAACTACATTTTGGCTATGGTTAATATGACATCAATGGAAAGTAGATTTCAGCATTTAAAAGTATATTTGGATTCTTACTAAGCACAAGAATTTTGAAGTCATTGGATGCTAATCAGTTAGAAGATTGTTGCAATAAATTTGAAGAAACATTTTCTTCAGATGGATCATCTAATGTTGACCAAAGTGATCTCATATCAGAGTCGGGAGTTTTGAAGTTAAGTTTGTCCGAAAGAGAAATGTCTGTTATGGAGATTTTTTAGTACATCACAAAGATGGATAGTTATCCTAATAGTTCTATTACATAACAGACCTTATTGACTGTGGCACCAGCTAAAAGAAGCTTTTCAAATTTGAAATTATTGAAGAACTATTTGCCTCAAGAATGGTTGAACAGTTTGGCCACTTTAAGCATTTAAAAGAAACTGTTGGACAAACACCATCACTTGGGACTTTGCGTCTAGAAATTGTAACAACCCGATATTTTGTATCGGAAATTTTGTATCGAAATTCCATCGGATTCAAAATAAAACATTCAAACGCTATCCAACCTCGAATCTTGTACTGTTACTAAGGTCATATTCCTCATATATTTCTTGCGGATCAAGAATTATGGGAAGTGGGCTTTTGAAGTAGAGGACTTCAATTTAATTCGATGCCAATTCGAATCAAATAAAATATCTAACAATTGTTTCAGCTGCTAGCAGCGTGGGCCATTTTTCCTTCTATTCGGTGTGTACAACCCAACTCTATTTTCCCTCTCCTGCCTGTAGCGCGTAGCGGCCCAGCAACGTAAGCCTGCCCACAAGCCCACCCAGAACAGTTGTCGTCTCCCTCTTCCCTCCGTACCGCGACGTCAACGGCTCCTCGGCGAAGGAAACGCCCGCTGCACCTTGCCGCCCACGTGAGCTTTTTTTTTCAGATTAGCCGCCGCCACGTCCGCCTGTTTCCCCTTTCTCATGCCGCCCAGATCTAAGGCATCGTGTGTGGCTCCGTCAATGCAGTACCCCCGGCGCCGAGAGTTAGGGCCAGGGACTGGGCGTCCCTCCCACATGATATTCTTTATGCCATCTTCCTCATGCTCGGCCAGCTTGAGATCATACAAAGAGTGGAGTTCATATGCAAATCATGGCGGCGCGTCACGGTCGGCGAGCCCACGCTGTGGCGCCGCATCGACATGTTGGCTACAGATTTGTCCAAAGGCCGGCTGGTGATAGCTTGGGCCGCCTTGGACAGTAGCGCTGACCGTAGTGCAATCACCCTGTCCGGTGAAAAAGGACACAATTCCATTTTCTTACGGCTGGTCAAGCTTCTTTTTCATAAAAGCCCAAAGGGCGAGACAATAGCGTGTCCTCCACTTGGTCCATCGGTCCCAAGGGCGAGACAATAGATAGGCAAATGAAAGTTATCTGGGTATATTCGCCGTTGCCTCTGTTCAGTTTAATTAAGTGCTCTAGTCTTCAGGAGATGCCCTTGGTCGGTGCCTCCATCCACCACCACTACTATAACTCGGCTCTGTATAGTGACGAAAGTCATTTTTTCCTCAATTGGGGGGCAGTTAAAGAGACCACTACTAGGTGTAGGTACAGTTCCTAGACTACAACTATGCGTAAAAAATAGAGCAAATTACTTATATCCCCCTATTATGAGAACTCATCCCTTATTTGTCCCTGATAAAGCTGACTTCCCTCTCATACCTAGATTTTAACTTTCTATCCCTTATTTCCCGTTTTACAGTTTCTTGTTGTTATCTTATCCCTTGTAGACAAGAATACCCTTTAGGTCAACATCCCTTATTTGCCCCTAAACTTTGAAAAACGAAAAACAACACATACACTTTCATTTTTTTATGATTAATCAAGGCTAATCATAATTGTCGGCCTTTTTTGAGTATTTGTTGCCTTGAAGCCATGCATTGCTCGAACATATTTTGGATGCTAAAACATATATATGTCATGTCAACTATTATGGATAAATCACCTTATTATGTGCCAAAATATTACGTGTCACAAATATTAATTGATTACATTTTGAAAATATGATTAGCCTTGATTAATCATAAAAAATGAAAGTGTATGTGTTGTTTTTCGTTTTTCAAAGTTTAGGGGCAAATAAGGGATGTTGACCTAAAGGGTATTCTTGTCTACAAGGGAAAAGATAACAGCAAGAAACTGTAAAATGACAAATAAGGGATAGAAAGTTAAAATCTGGGTATGAGAGGGAAGTCAGCTTGTCGAGGACAAATAAGAGATGAGTTCTCGAACCGGGGATATAAGTAATTTGCTCTAAAAAATAGTGATGGGCATCATGGGTCCACAACTATGATGGCCAAGCCCACTACTGAATTATAAACCCCAGTCTCAGATTATGTCAAATCCGTAGCTATGGCCTAAAGGCCACTTAGCTGCGGGCCTGACAAATAGGACCGCAACTAAACTAGCCATGTTCTATAATTTGGTTGTGGTGCGACGCGGCTGTGCAACACTCCCGCACGCCACACTGCCACCTCTAGGGTTAGAGTTAGGCCGCCACCTCTAGTGCACTTCAAAAAACTTTCTTGGATAGGAAAGTCATCCCGAAAGAAATCTTCTATAGGCTGATTCGGCTAAGAGTGGCGACAGCGACGTAAGCCATTTTCAGGAAATGTTCGTGATGAACTGAATATCGGTGGTGCTTGCGCTCTATGCTGGACAATTTGGCATTGTTGAAACGATAATCTTCGACTAATGGAGCACCATGCCATGACATGAATAATTTATTATGTCGCATTTTCATCGAATCAAACACTGTGGTATATGGTTTGGTGGAACCTCATATATAAAGAGTGATATTCAAGAGTCACTCGGGAGATGAACCCACTAGGTAGTGACAACTCATCAGCGCGATTGTGATATTAACATTGAAAAAAAATTACATTCAACATTTGTTTGAAAATGCTGAGATAGAATATTGAAAATGTTAAAACAGTATGAATAAATACATAAAACATTTAGATAAATGATGATAATTTAAAATTTAAAAATCCAAAGTTCATTCCCACATTTTAAAAAATAGAATAAACAATTTCACAAAAACTGTTGACATCGAATAATCAGAACGTTGATAGAATTAACTCTAAGCAACACAGTGGTTCGAACGGCTTACGGTTGAGGTGAAAAATACATTTGAAATTAACCAATTCATTTGTCTCTCACACCGATATGTCCCAACCAAAGCGCGACATGTGGACATGGTGTGCCATGTGGCTGTGGCTGCCAATTATCAAAAGACAAAAAAATGGAAACGGACCCGGCTTGGCCCAACAATCGATGCTCTTTTCTTTCTGGCCACTTCCGCCGCCGCAAGAATCCTCACAATGGCAGCACCCGCGCCGCCGGGAGTTAGGGCCAGGGACTGGGCGTCCCTCCCACATGATATTCTTTACGCCGTCTTCCTCACGCTCGGCCAGCTCGAGATCATGCAAAGAGTGGAGTTCGTCTGCAAATCATGGCGGCGCGTCGCGGTCCGCGAGCCCGCGCTGTGGCGCCGCATCGACGTGGTGTGGCCATGGATTCGTCAAAAGGCCGGCAGGCGATGGCTCGCGCCGCCTTGGACCGTAGCGCTGACAAATGTAGCTTCATAATTTATAATTTATGGAATTAGTCAAACACTATTCATAATGGCATAGTGTGTAATTGACAATGTTAGATCATACGATTTAGGGAGCATCTAATTCATTGGTCACACGTTTTGCGTTTTTTCTGGTCATTTCTAGGATTTTTATTTAATTATTCTAGAAGCTTCACAAGGAGCCCGCAAATTTAAATATAAGACAGCCATCATTTTATAAACAACGGGGTTAGGAGAGGGGGATTTGCAGAGTTTGGGAGGTCTCTAGGGCATTGAGGTGTCAGTGAGCCGGTGATGAGAGCCGTGGAGTTGGTGGTGGAGCAAGGTCATGGCTGTGGCCTTAAAAGCGCCAACACTACAGGCGGCAGCAGGGCAATTGTTGGTGCTGCTTTGTGCTCGGAGCACTAAAGAAGGCGGATCCAACGGATGGTCATGATGCTAACAGCCAAATACTTGCCTCTGTGCGAGTATACTGTATGAGTTGTGTTGGCAGGCGAGATAGTAGTAAATCTGTCAGTTAAAATGTTGACCATCCTAGATCAACTACTTTTTGGCCTATGCAAGTGTGTCTGACTGAATGACACCTACGTTTCAGTCGGATGGACAACAGACATCCCTTGATTTAAAATGAATGTCACGAGATGTATACCTTTGTTCATCAGAAAGGTTGTTCGTTCCAGCGTGAATCTTTATTGCAATACTTCATATATACAAGCAGCTTGTTTGTACAATACATGGCAATGAATAGCCGGACATGTAGTCTAATTTTGGAGACGTGCATGTTATGCAGAGCACCCTCTTTGAGAAGCCTCTGCATCTCGGTACTTGATGCATCCAATGGCGATTTGATTAAGGCGCTCAAGATGCTCCCTTTACTTGAAGACCTTAGGCTACTCTCAATGGAGAGTTTTATTTCATTGTTTCCAAGATGCCACATAAGCAACAAGGGTGAATGAAATAACTCATACAATGCATAGTTTCATTTTGTTGTTTCCTAGGTAACACATGCAAGAGAGAAATGTCTTGGAAACAGTGTAGAGATGGTTTCATCTAGATGAAACTCCTTTCTTCTCTCTTCTTATTAATTTCCTGCCACATCAGCAAAATTGCTTACATGGCAGCTCATTTATTGAAAATGAAGCTCCCACTGGGAGTAGCCTTACTGCAAGCCCAAGTTTTCCATTTGGTGGCGACGCGAAGTTTTTTGTGCCAGTCTACGAAGCTTGTCCTCAGCTCAGGAAACTTAATCTGCGATCTGTGTACTTTGATGTTGCTCCTCAGTATGATTGCAATGAGAGCGGGAAGAATCGTGATCGTGAATCATACACAATTCCATTGATGTGCGAGTTACGTTCGATGGAACTGTGTGACTGTCAACTCAACGCCAATGTACTGTCAGTTATCCTTGACAGTTGTCCTGTGCTTGAACTTCTACAAGTAACCGACTGCAGCTTGGAGGATAATGTCGACGAAGTCGTAGAAAAATATGCTAGAGTGAAGATTGTAATTCTTCCTGAGCCAGATACAGACCTAGAGGAAGATGATTATTCTGATGGCTGGTGGTCATGATATGGCGACCATGTTCAGCACACGTATTGCAAAAGTACTGAAGATTACTATTACATAAGCTAGATTTCTTCGTCACATTTATGTTAGTTAACGTATCTTTTTAACTACAAACACTATAACAAAGAGGCACTATAGCGACATACCACATTGTACTATAGCGTCGGAGTTGTGTCTGTAGCTACGCATCCGAAGCTAAAGATAAGATGGCAATGGCGGCCCATATGTCATAAAACCGCCTCACAAAGAGGCGACACGCGCTGTGATGCCCCATAATTACAACATACAAACATAAGCAAAATACAGTGGAGATAAAGATACAAATCTTTTACATCCATCCTGATTAAATAATATATCAGAGTCTCATCAGTATGGAAGCAAATAAGTTCTGAAAACATTCTAGTACAACGGAAGAAACATAAACGGGGTACAATCGCTCTCACAGCGATACACATCGGGGCTTCGGCAAAATAAAGACATGTATTTTTCCCTAGAACACATTGCCGGCACATCAACGATCTACTCCTCGGGACCACACCATTCCCATGTGTGGTGTCCTCCTTCGGCAGGCTGGTCTTGCCAATCCTTGTCTCCGCCTACGTCGCCCTGCTCAGCTGGATCCACTGAAAACCACATAGAGCAAAGATTTGAGCAACTAAAGCTCACCAAGACTAACTCAACAAAGTGGTCGACTACAGTCAACTCCTAGACATGCAATGCCAGGAGGATAGGGTAATTTAAGCACTAAGCCAGCCTACATGTGAATTCTTACTTTCATCTTTTAGCCGTTCATTAAGTTGTGTGAATAAATAAATTTAGTTTGCACTAAACTATAGCATTACATGTTTCACAAGCAAGCAATAAGCAATAGAGCAAATTAATCATCATCTTCAACATCATGTTCCTCTTGTTAATATGTTCCGGTCAATGGAACAAGCGATACTCATTATTGGTTTTCCTCAAATATACACAACATAGCATATTTGGAATGAAAGGAACAGATGTATATTCATGCAAAGAGCAATGCAGCCACTGCAAGTGTGTCAATGGATGCCAGATGGTTAATGTGGGAAGGAAAACTTAAAATGATGGTTGACAAAGGAAGTTATAATTCTTTATGGTTCACAAGGGATAAGTATTAGTTTGGATGGTTGATAGAAAATTCACACTACAATATGGGATAGGTGTAAGTTTGAATGGTGATCAGAAATTGGCACTATATACTAGTTATTGTGCATGTGCGACACGCATGGGTAATAATGCATTCTTTGCAGTATATACTGACATTGTTTTATTTATAAATACCCAACTGAAAAATATGGATAACTGATTTGACACCAACAGAAATAAAAATAAAATTATGCTGCAGTGGTGAAACTCAGACTAAGCAATAGTCTATCGAATGTTCAATAATGAACTTTAACTGAAATGCATAATGAGTTTCTTTCGTGAGGCACCCACTAATAAGTTAAAAACATGGAGAATTTACTACTGTACATTAATTGCAACCATACATAAAAAGTGAAAACAGAGAAAAAGTTACAAAAATTGCTTTTGCTGGACGATTTGTAGTGAGACAGTCCAAACTGGACCATATTACAAGGCTAACTTATTACCTATATATACAAGGAACAAAACCTTAAATGTATATTCTATCCGATGAAACTTGGAAAATACCTTATAACTATCAATAATAGATCGGAAAAAATTATATATAAATAATTTTGTTTGCGGGTTTTTTGCAATTTGTACAAAAAAAATGTGGTTACCTTTCATGGTCACGTGCAGCTCACCAAAAGCCTCTACCATGGGGCCTTGATCCCAAAAAGATTGAGTTTAGTCAAACAATTGCATGATCCTGCAAATTGAGATGGTGCTAGGAAACATGTAGAAAGTAAAAGACATAGAAGGAGCACAGTAGGTAACTTGTTGCTGCTCATCTTGGAGTGGAAGAACACATCCAGTATTCAGCCACATGTGCAACACACCGCAGCTGCTCACAAGGGGGTCGCGTCGCAGCTCCTGTTGGAGTTTGGGGCTGACTGGGTGAGGCCACCTATGGTTGCAGGCACGGCGAAGCCGACAGCCTCAATAATATATTGCTACCCAAGGTCGCAGGCGTCGCGATGGGAGTATTGAGGTGCTCGTTCGTACATCGCGTATCCACTACCAACGTTGCTTCGCAAGGGGATGATCCTCATAATGTTCAGTCATGCGTGATCGAGGGCCGACCCAGCTGATGTATGATATGTGAGGACAAGCACGACCTAACTCCTTGCCACAAGAGTAATAGATAAGAGTACATTTCACAAAACTAGATATATATTGACAAAACTATCACAAAACTACAGATTTAATGAGCTATTTCACGAAACTACAGATTTTGCGTGTGTGTATCACCAAACTACAGATTTAATGTATTGAATCATAGAAAGCTGAAATACGTCTTATAGTTTTACAAATTTGAAAAAAATATTTTGGATAAGACGAGCGGTCAAACATAATGAAAAAAGTCAATTATGTCAACAATTTAAAAATGGAGGGAGTAGATTTTATAGACAATTTTTTACCATACTACAGGTCTAAGAAGTGAATTTGTCACAAAACAATGATTTTTGCGTGTACATGTATCACCAAAATGTGAAGTTTTCTATAAAGGAGAAAGTCCAATCTACTTCCCATAACTATAGACAAAGTCTGGATAACCCCCTAAACTATTGTTTGGTTCAGTTTACCCACCAAAACAGTATTATTAGTTCGATTTACCCCTTAATAGAATTTGTCTTCTTTGTTGCTCTATGGACAAGTGGAGTGTTAAGTCAAAATTTCATAGAGTGGTAGTTGGTATCACATTACATGTTACAAATTATATTTTCCTTTTTTTGTCATTATTTTTCATACATTTTTGTATTACATGGATCAATATACTATTAAATGTCATTCTCTATCAAAATATTAATAAAAAATCATGATGTATTTTTTTAACATGCCTTACAATATGTACTAACATCCTAAAATTTTATCATTAGACTCCACTTATGTGTGAAGAAACAAAAAAGATAAAATATATTAGGGGGTAAAATGAACCAAATTGAACTGTTTTAGGATTAAACTGAACCAAAAAATAGTCCAGGGGTCATTCAGACTTTAGTTATACTGTGAGGGAGTAAGATAGACTTTATCCTTCTATAAATGACTCTTGAATCTGTAGTTTTGTGTTACAATTCCTTAATTCTGTAGTTTTAAGGTTTAAAGATTCACTAAATCTGTAGTTTTATGATATCATTCCTTAAATATGTAGTTTCGTGATAATTTTGACAAACTAGTTGTAGTTTTGTAAAATTTCTTCAAGAATAAAAGAGAAGCAAATCAGACAATCAATCACAAGGAAACAACCACGGTGGAGTGATAGTATGAAGTAAAATAATCATGTGAGCTGATATGGAGATTGAATTGAAAAATAAAAACAATGGAAAGGTAGAAATGGGAAGATGAGGTGAATGCATGAAAAAAGGGAGAAAATCTTGTAAATGGGTGTACCGTGTGGAGACAGTGAATCCTTGGTAGGAAGGATATATTAGCATGAGGTGAGCAGGAAAGAGCAAAGGGAAGTTAAATGCATGGAATTACGGAAAGTTATTTGCCTGCGTTTAAATGAGCACCGAGTATACGTGGGTGGGTATATTTAGGTGAGAAAAACTGCTGCCATGGTGATATTTGTACCGTGGAGCCTAAACAACCGATTAATATGAGATTTAGCCATTTGGTCAAAGGGTAAATGAAGGGGTGCATAGACAAAGCGTTGGTAACACATATAACACAGAAAGTTTATTTTTTTATTTATAGTATAGTATGAAGTATAAAATAAAAACAGGAAAGTGCCCTCTTTTTGTAATCCCTGTAGTTTCCCAGAGGCATTTGAACGCATGGCGTAGCTAGGAGCCCCCAACAATCAAAGGAGAATTCTGGAATGCATGTCGACGTTCAGAGATGGATAAGGTGTGTATCCCTTACCACTAAAGAAAAGGCTCGACGAAGTGGGGATATTAGCAGGACAAGGAAAACGCTTTCGAAGATGTCGGTCAATTTCTTTTTCATTGAAAATGAAGAAGGCCGAAGGGATAGCTGCCTTCTTTCAAGCTTTGCCTGTCGACGTTCTTATAAAAAATTCCGATTCGGCCCAAGAAAGCACCGGCAACAACATAAATAAAGGGAAACAAATTCTCTGCGGACTGTCCGCAATCCATCACCGTGCGGACCCTGCCTGGATGGCTGACACATGGACATCATAGAGCATCTAACGGAAGCAGCAATTGGATCGGCTCGTTCGTCCTTCCCGGCTCCCAGCAAAACAAGAACGCGGCTCGATCTGCCAGCACCGCCGCCGGTTGTGTGAGCACGATCCATCCGAAGCCGCCGGGTCTGCAAAGAATGGCGATGACCTTCCGCATCCAAACCTTCCTCCGCTGCATGACAACTAACAACCGCCGAACTTCCGTGTTATTGTGTTCATACTCATCCTTGTGTCCTACAATGGCGGCCACTGTTTGCCGATGTCATCGGAGCCTAAGGGCAAGTACAAAAGTGTGGTCTTATAGACCGCCTCATACATGACACGTAGTCTCGAGACGGTCTATTAGACCACTTGTATAATGGGTGGTTGTTTTAGTTGTCTTGTAAAAATTGATATTTCCTAAATTTGTGGATGAGAAAGGAATATTTATTAGTAGCATGGCAATGTAATCCGTCTCATACTCCTAAATTCTAGCGCATGAGGTGGTTGCTTCGCGAAACAACCACCTCTTTCTCTCACCTCCCTCTCTCTCTTCCACATCATTAAAAATCCTATGTGGCATTGCATGAGACGGACTATAAGACTGCTGACGTGTAGCGTTGTATCTGCCCTAAGGGCAAACAATAATCTACTTTAAGGGCATCACGTTTGGGGAGCTGATAGGACCTGCGGACGGGATCGGAGCGATCGCTGTTGGCGTTCGATGCCTTAACCATGTCCACGCGTCCGCAATCAAAGCAAGGGTTGCACGGTGACTGTTTACAGACGGTCCCGCAAAGAATTTTTTTCCAAATAAAGGGTCCATGTAGTTGGTGCACCCACCCAAGCAGAAGGTTCGGCATCTCACTACGGGAGGATCGTCCTATGCCGTGTGCCGAAAGCGCACGGCAAAGACAGAAAAACACACGGCGAAGTCTTTGCCGTGCACAGCACATGGCATAGACGGGACGGCAAAACAGCCGTCGGATTTGTGCCGTGTGCCGTGTCCACGACACACGGCGAAATATATGTTTGCCGTGTGTCGCGTGGTGGCACACGGCAAAGGTTTATCTGTGCCATGTGCCTTGTTTGTGCCGTGTGTACTTGTCTTGGCGCACGGCGAAATGTTAGTGTACGCCGTGTGCCCGACAAACGGCACACGGCGAAGTTTGCTGCACACGGGAAACTTGGTCTTTCCCGTAGTGTCTACTAACAAAGAGAGAATCCATATATCACGGAAAGTTTATTTCTTTATTTATAGTATAGTATAAAGTATAAAATAAAATAATAAAAATATAAAAGAAGAAATTGTGTATATATAGAAGATTATATGAGAAGTTAATTACTACTATAGAACGGTGAACGCGTTATATATAGAAAGATTCCTGATCACGTGGCCGGACTAGGGCATTGCTTCTCTCATCCCAGATTGTTTCGATCTAATCTACAGTTCAATATTCGTAAGCTGCCCTGGTACGAGCCCAACAAATCCCACAACCATGGGGCATTCCACGAGAGACTGGGCGGCGTTGCCCCCGGACATTCTCTTCGACATCTTCCTCAAGCTCGGGCCGCGTGAGATCCTGCTGGGCGCGGAGTTTGCCTGCACGGCGTGGCGGCGCGTCGCGGTCGAGGAGCCCGCTCTGTGGCGTCGCATCTCGGCTGGGAGACCATCGACGAGGGGTGGAGATGGATCAGCCACGAAGCAAGGATGGCGATCCAGCGTGTCTCCATGAAACGTTTCGCCGGAAAGTGCGAGGCGTTCCGGGGCGGTGTCGAATATGAGGACCTTTCGGATCTGGTCCAAAGGTTTCTTTCGTTTCAACCCCATCCTATTCAATACCTGTACTACTAGGACAGCCTACACTTGATTTTCATTGGGTATGGAAATTTTGTTTTGCATCTATAGTAGCACCGAGCACCGTTGAGTGGTACTACCTCTATCCCATTGAAAATGTCATTCTAGCTTTGCAAGAAGTCAAATCTTTTTAGTAACTTTGATAAAAAAAGATATGAAAATTATAAATATTTATTGAATATAATTAGTATCATTAGATAGATAAATTGAATCTACTTTCATAATCAACTTATTTAGAGATACAAATATTACTAATATTTTCTATAAATCTAGTCAAAGTTTAAAAAGTTTGACTGACACGGATACCATACCGATACTTTCAATGAGCAGGGAGTAATAGTTTTGGTGTTATACACGCCACACTATAATGAAGCTGCAAGGGCTCTATTTCAGGCCCCACTGTGCACAAGAACATAATCACATTGCAGGATACCTAAATAACACTGTTGCTTCTGTAAAAATATAAAAAACTCCAAATTCCATCCCCTGCATATGGTTGAGGATATATTTTTATACCCAACTTCTTTTGAGATTATTTCGTAAAAACAGATATATGTAATATCCGTCTATCACACAGCTATGATATTTGGCATTATTATTATGTATACTGATCGGTTCATATAAATATTATCTAATTTCAAGACATCATTTCCTGCAGAGCACCTTCCTTGAAAAATCTTGATCTCACTTGTTTCGATAACTCTGAAGGCATTGATGAACTTATTGTGGCACTGAAAAGTCTCCCACTCCTTGAGAGTCTTCAAATTTACTTCACTCATGAATTGGAACCGTCTGATAAGATGTTTCAGTCTGTTTGCCATGCTTGCCCTAATCTCAAGGAACTCGTGCTAATGTTTGCTGGTGAGTCTGGTGACTGTGATCTTGAGTGTAATGAGGATGATTTTTCCAAGGAACCAATTGACGATGTAGAGATTCCGCTGATGCAGAGGCTACGCATCTTGCAGTTGTATGAGTGCGACCTCACAGGTAATGGTCTCAACAGCATCCTTGACAGTTGCCCGCTGTTGGAATGTCTGGAAATCGACGGCTATTTCAATGAACGTGAGATGGATGAGGAGTTACGGGCAAAATGTGCACGGGTGAAGGAGCTGAAACTTCCTACTACTCTTAATAATCTTGAAGATGGTCGCTATTCTGAGTTCTTTGGGGACTCTGACGACGTTGACTCAGACTCATCAGAAGAGGATTATTAAGGAAGGGAGGCAGAAGTATTAGGGATGACGCCAGCTGTGATATTGCTTTATGTCCCCGTTGATCTTTGTATGACAAACATAACAACAGATTGTTGGATTCGGCTAATAAATTTCATTACAGACTTCTGCCAGTTAATATACGCATTCATCGTTGATGCCGTTTGGCGTAAGTCCGTTCAACTGTGTCTATGGCCTTATGCTGAAGCTATAATAATGAAACATTTTACTTTTTTTTAGATATATGTTTGCTCTGGCCTCCGTTCTGCGACCATTTGATTTTGTGGAGCCTATTCCCTCAAATCACAGACTGCGGTCTATGATTTTGTCCAAAGTAACAGTGCAGAGAGTGGTGACGCCTCAGTCAAAAGGAGAGCCAAACGGTGCTGGCAACCAGAACCTCAGAATACTCCAAGCAGGAGCGGGCAAATTATCACCACATCCTGTTCATGAACTGACCGGACATCCAAATCTCCTTGTGACGATGTCACAGCAATAGCATGAAAAAATTGTTTTAACTCTGGCTGAGCGACTGATCGGAGGTGGGAGATTATGTGCATGATTGAGTAACTATTTGTCCCTTTGGATGCATGGGAAATTACGTACAAGGAATCAGTCTGCCAACTTCGATTCACATACATTGTCGTGTAATAACAAATTTAAAGTTTTACCGTTCCATCACCAAAGACCGAAGCATAGTCATGTACGTTTGTCCATCGCATATATGTCCCCATCGCCTGCAACATCCTTTCCGGAATCTATTTATTTGTTGTTCCATATTTTCTTCGGGCTAGCAGCAGATTGGACGCGGCGATGAATTCGGGCTCATTTCACCGCCGCCTGCGCATGAAACAGACCATGACGGATTTCATGTCGTCGGCAGCATGGGATTTGGCGGCGTTGCCCTGGGACGTCCTCTTCTCAAGCTGGGGCCGTACGAGATCTTGCTGGGAGAGGAGTTCGCCTGCACGGCATGGCGCCGTCGAGGAGCCCGCACTGTGTTGCCACATAGGCTATGACACGCTCGACAAGCATTGGCGCTGTGTTAGCACCATGCCTCCTGGGAAGGCGTCTCTAGAGAAGGCGGTTCTGCCATGGACCGTCAGAAGAGCAAGCGTAACCGCAGGCCCAACCCGAATGTGTATGGCCCACAATGGGTGAAATGTTGTAGCCTATTTTAACTATAAGGCATGAGTCGTGAGCAGAGGAAGTTAACAATTATTGTAAACACATTCTGTTATCTTAATCATATATCTGTTCTTCCCGTCCTCCAAGTTTCTCCTTCCTTGCTGCCTTCTCCTTGCTCTGATTCGATCTACTTGGGGTTCTTGCTCTTGGCTGCTAACACGCTGGGTCGATACAGATGCAAGGACAGCGATATATGGAGCGTCTCGCGTTTGCCCATCAATTCTGCGGGACAGTGGGAGGCTTTCAGGGGCAGGGTCACGATGAGGACCGACCTGATGTCGTTTGAAAGTTTTCCTTTTTTCCTTGCGGCCAGCACCATTAAGAAAGGAGAAAAGTTTTTAGGACGACACCTGCTGTGATATTCCTTTATATGACCCTTTATCTTTGTATGGAAATCATATTCACATAGTAGGATTTTGCTCTGATTATTTTGTAACGCTGTGCGCCTGTTGACTTCTGCACTAGTATAGTAATTACTACTATGTTATATTGGTGGAAGTTGGCTCAATGGGTTGCTGCCATCGTAGTCCATTTTAGCACAATTACCGTAACTGCTAACTAGGAGGCTCGGTGTTTTTTTTATTTTTTGGTAATAATGTGTATGGCACATCAATCTATAATTAATATCTTCATGAACCTGAAAAGAAAAGCAATATTCCATATTTTTATGCGCATGGTACCATTTTGCCATGATTCATCAAAACAACAAATACATCAGTTCTTGGAGTTATATATAACACTCATCAACATACATGATCGTTTTTATTTATTTAACACATACAACGTACACAATATAGTGCAATACTGCAGATCGACTCCGACAGCTAGCTACCTCCAGACGGGTCCATAAAGTATTATTATTTAAGGCAACTTAGGTCCAGTAAAGCACTAGTATTTCATACCGTCGGCAGCTAGGGTCCATTATTCCATGCGCTGCGCTCCGTAATAAGTAGCAGAGTCGACTGAACTAGCGAGCCTGGTCCTGCTCTTGGAGGACACCGTCGACGATTTGGTTGATTATATATCGCCGGAAATACCGGCCGACGAGAGGGCACTGTCGAGGCAGGTGCTGACATCTCCACTATCCACAGAGGTCAGGATATCTCCGATTTCACTAATGAGCTCACTAGGATTTAGGCCACTTCCCACGCGTTGAATGATTTCCTGAACAGGGCACTCACTGTTGGACTGTCCCGACCCTGGTGCCTGAGCTGCCAGCGCAGAAACCTCGAGCATGAGAAGCATGGCGATAAGCACCACGGCCAACGATTTGGAACCCATTGCGACAAGCTAGCTGTTGGCGGAGGTGATGTACTGCAGCTCAATGGGAGGAATATCGATGTTGTGTATATCTTGAAGCCTCTCAACCACAACCGGTATGGTATTTATAGGCGTGCAGTGAACTACTACGCGACAAATTGTGCATGTGAATTGTGAATTTGGGATCCATTTGTTCTTGTAGGTGCGCTGGTAATAACACCTTTTTCCTTGGGTACCCTGCCGACGAGCAACCATCAGTAACACGTGTAGATAAATGCAAGAGTGTACTTGTTCATCTTGGCAGTACCGAGCACTCATAAATTCAACAGAAGGAACGTGCGCTGCTTAGGGTTTGTAAGAAATTGTACGCGTGAGAAAAAGACCTTCCCTTATCATAAAAAAACTGTCATTATTGGACCGTCTAGCTTATGTACTACCCTTATCATAAATAAAGACTTTCCTGTCCATCACTATGTAAGAAACCGTCAAAGAAGACACCTTAATTGTAGACTCTAATTTGAAAAGAGTCTGCAATTATACATTGGAGACTCTAATTTACAGGAAGAGTCTCCAATATCTTTAGTCCCGCGGACACTATCTTAAGAGAATACATATTGGAGACTCTTTTCAACAAAACGAGAGTCTAATAAGAAACATGCAACATTGGAGACTCTTCTCGTGTAGAAGAGTCTCTAATATGTTACATATTGGAGACTCTACTTCTCAGTTAGAGTCTCAAATATACATTATTACTTTGTTTTTTATCTTTCGAGAAAATGGATCGAAAACAAAACAACGTCTTGGTGCGCCGTCCACGCCGGAGCCCATGCCCGCAGACACGCCCGTGCCATCTCCGGCCGCCGCAGCCTGGTGCGCACCCTCCCTGGCCTGGCCTCCGCCCACTCCCGCAGCCTAGGCCCACGCCGGAGCCGCACGCCCGGCGCCATCCCCAGCGGCCGCAGCCTGGGTGCCCGCCGCCGCCGCCCACACTGACGCCGCCGATTCGTGCGTGCTCTCCCAGCTGGCCTGGCCTTCGCCCGCGCCTGCAGCCTAGACCCACGCCGGAGCCGCGCGCCTGGTGCCATCCCTGGCCACCGCAGCATGGGTACGCCGTCCCTGGCCGCCGCAGCCCACGCCGGAGCCGGAGCCGTCGCGCGCGGTGTCTGGCCCGGCCTCACCGCCGACCAATTCTTCCAGTCGCACCTCTCACCGCTCGAGGTACTGTCACCATTACCGAATCAGTTGCCTCTACTTAGTACTAGTAGCGACTGCTTTGCATACCACTTTTAGCAAACAAGGGGAATCACCCAGGTTGCTTGACCATGATTAGTCAATCTCAAGACCTCCAGAGCAGAGATGGTAGTAGGAAAAAACAGATGTTAACATTTTGTTCCCATTCCTGGTATATTCCTGGTAGATTGAGCTTAATTTGTCATTTGAATCAATCCTGTCACGCTCAAAAGGAACTTTGAAAGTATCAACCAGAGCTCTGTCTTTATAGATACATCTGACTAACTTATGTATGTCAATTGAGTATATAAACTCCATCTGTTCTTAAATTGGTGTTTTTACGATAATGATTCAAAGTTCAAATTTAAACATAGATTGTTTTCATAGAGAATGTAGGAAGGATTTCCTTAAAAGAACAGGGAATTGTAGCATGGATAATGACTCAAGTTGAAATTTAAACATCATCTACTTCGTCCCTTTCACTTCCACTTTACACATATACGACATGTCAATAGAACTGAAAATGTGGGAAATCTTGGTTACTTTCCACTTATCCAGCTTTCATTGTTCTTTTTTGTTTTAAGAGTCCATTCACTTTGCTCACAACTTCCAAAAAACACAGTGGCATTTTTTATCTACTTTTTTTCTGCAGTACATGTAGTAAGCTAACACTATGAATCCAAACAACTAAAAATAAAATGACGTGTGAGCTCTCAGTTAAAATGCTTTTGAATGCTTTTGTGCACTCATATTGCTGTTTGGAGCATTAGAGAATAGCATTTCAAGTCCCCTGGCTTTGAAACTTACTATGTAGCTATTCCTAGTGATCTTTTCTGGAAAATGCTGAATGACGGCATCGAGGTCGATTAGGAAGACATATGTTGGGTTTGCTCACTGATTGCTTAGGGATTAATGGCTTTCATGAATATTTCTCATTTAAGTTTGTTGATTCGCCACTAAACTATATTTGTTTTTCTGTATCTTTTGCAGTGCCACCAACAACGTCCTGGCTGCGAATGTGGTTTCTACGTTGCGTATCACATGTCCGTAGCACTTGGGCTGCTAGATGCCAATAATCTTGAGGTATATAAAACTATACCCTGTAGCTATTTTTGCTTCAAACTTTGCGCTGAGCATTGCCTGGTGTGGGTGGAGGTACACTCGAACAATGTTCACCAGTCACCACAATGTAGCAACACAAGTTTATGATTTCTTTTCCAAATACATGGATTGACCGTATTTTTTCCTCACCTTGTACAATGTTTATACACTCAGTGGTGTTCTGATATTGGAACATTTGCATTGCCGGAATACTGGAACATTGCTTCATTTCATTTATTAGAAGAAAATGAGAAAAGACAGGAATCAACATTTCTCCTTTCAATGTTACATTGCTTTGTTTCTTTCTGGCCAATTTCTATAGCTGAGGTTTGCTTTTGAACCTATAAGGAATTAGACATTGCATTGACTTTTGTTATATTTTCTTAAACAACCACAGAAATTTGAAGTGATGACTAACCCCCTTGGTGAAGATGAGCTGAGCAGCATTCGAGAGAGGATAGCGTCGTTCATACTATCCCAGGTGATCGATAAGAAAGGAGAGTTTAATTGCCGTGATCCAACGATGGTGAATGTGTAAATGTTATGTGAGATGGTGACATCATTTGAGACTATAGCTAGCATCATTCATACTAGTATATGTTATTTTGCTTCCTGAGATGTTATTGCGAAGTGATGGCAGCACCCCTCGGTGAAGTTGTGACATGTTATATTTATGTTCTGGAAACTGGAACCACATGGTACCTTTGTTTATGTCAATGAACCAGTTATGTTTATTATGTATATTTAATCTGCATAACTTGGAGCCTGTGAGAACCTGATTATTTGCTTGTGTGTGATGTTTGGTCCTCAAATGTGTTGCAATGTATGTGTGTTTGTGATATGTGAATTGAGCAATGTATGTGTTGTGGTGTCTGGTCTATGAACTGAGCAATATATGTGTGCTATGGTGCTTGTGATACTTGGGCCTCAGATTTTTTTTTATTTTCACAATTCTTATTGCAGACTCTATTGCAAAAATAAGTCTCCAATAACTGTTCATTGGACTCCAATGACCAGTCATTACAGACTCTTTTTGGCAATCAGAGTCTGTAATGATCCCATTATTGGAGACTCGTTTTGCTAACCAGAGTCTCCAATGATGGATCATTGCAGACTCTAAAAATTAGAGTCTCTAATGATGTATTATTAGAGACATGAATTTGGAGACTCAAAAATTTAGAGTCTCCAATGTGACTTGGAAAGAGTCTCTAAAGTCGTTTTCTTATATAGTACATGGTCCGGATCCTAGGATTAAGATAACGTTTTTGCATGGAGTGCGGCGGCACGGCGAGCAAGAGCAGCAGCGCTTGTGGCGAGCGAAGCGGAGAGGCTGGTGCCAAGCGATAGCCAAAGCCGTGCGGCGATGGTTAAATGCAGCAGGAATACAGGGAGACTGAAGGGTATGAAGGCGTGGTTTAATGCACCTCGGGAGAGAAGATCCAATCCTCGAAATGCTGCGAATTAACACAGGCGAGAAGGATAGACTCGTCCAAAACACAACAAATTAGCCAGAACGTCATTCAATTTGAAAACGGTGAAAACGCCAGGACGTCTTTCTTTACGGAACTGGAGGGAGTACTTGTTCGTCTTGGCGGTATCGAGCACTCATAAATTCAACAGAGGAAATTGTATGCGTGAGAAAAAGACCTTCCCTTATCATAAATAAACTGTCATTATTGGACCGTCCAGCTTATGTACATCCCTTATCATAAATAAAGACTTTCCTGTCCATAGTCCGGATTCTAGGATTAAGATATACTAGTTTATCAAACCGTGCACATGCACAGGTTATTCTTTGTTAAGACAAATATTTAACGATAAAATCTATAGCAGTGAGTGAAAATATAGTTTTAGGTGATGAGACACAATAATTTGAAAAATATTTACACTTATGAATGCAATATTATGATCGACACCTGAGATTAAATACCAACAAACATCAGGGATATATATTACCAATGTATTCAAGCATCACTATGTATTATCATAAAAGGTTCTTTAGCTCCTGTATCGATGAATATCTCACTTAATACATTAAAATAAGTTTTGTAGCTCCTCCTAGTAGCACTTGCAATATCTTGACCTAGCTTTTATAGCAATATCCGGACCTTTTTTAGGGTCTAATGTTACAGATGATTTATACCTAATTCATTGATAATTGATTCTATATCTTTTTTGTCAGCTTACCTGTGTGTATCATGAATAAGCACACCTTAGATATCTAAGTCAGCACATGTTGCCTTACAGGAGAAGTAACTGCAAATAAAGAAAAAACGATGACTTAAACAATCTATGCTCAGAGTTTAATTGCAATAATTAAATTGTTTGACTGATGGAAATCTTATTCTTCTTGCATGTGACATGCATAATAGCTGTTCTTTACCATTACATGACACCATCTTTAAGTTAGCACATGTTGTGCTTTGATAGGCTCACTAGCACACTAAACATAATACTAAAGTGAATCAGATGAGATCATACATGTGTCTTTTTTTTACAAACTTGTCGATTCAGCACTACTATGCATGGAACTTATAAATATTTGACTTGCCTAGCTAATAATAATAATATAAATGTCCGGAATTCTGGACATATGCCTACTTATCCTTTTAATTTCCCTTGTTTAGTAAATAATGTGAAACAGCCCAAAATTTGAAAATCAAATGCTTGTAATTCGGATTTGGTTAAAAGATAAAATTTGGAGAAAGTATAAACCATTTCCGCGGATTGTTGCATTGTGGACCGAAATTGAAACACAGCCCAGTTCCCAAACCTTTTCTTTGTGGCCCAACTACCTAGCTACCAGCCCAGTGAAGCCCAACCGCTCGTGAACAATGCATATTCCACCTACCGCTCGTGAACTAGCCACTCGTTCGCGCGACACTGACGTCAAGGCCGCGTGGCGCGCATTCGACGGACCGCCCCGTCGCCACCTACCGCCAGCCTACCTACAAAACCCCACTGGTAGCCGCCGCTGCACCCCAAACCCCATTCGTGCCGCTTGGTGGCGCAAACCCTAGCCTCGCCCTTCTCTATACCGCCGCCGCCGGAGAAGAAGGTCCCCTTTGGTAAGCGACGTGACCACCCCTCTGTTCCTCCCTCTTCACTGGTTGTGGCAGCGTTGATCGCGCTCAATTTCAGATTAGGGCGAGGACGGGCGAAGCAAGAAGATTTTCCGGCCACCGCCAAGTCCGTCGTCGCCTGCCGTCTCTCGGTGAGGCTCATCCGTCTTCAATCTCCGTTCATTGCTTCTAGTTGATTTCCACATCACCTAGACGTAACCCCATCCATTTTGTGACCACTCAGCCTCGGAACGCCGGCATGGTGAACTGGAGTTGGTCACCATTTGTTTCCGCTCGTCGCCACCGTCTGCCGCTTCATCGATTCCGTCCTCCTCTCGTGCCTCCCCGTCGACTCCTAACCCTTCGCAAGTTTGCTGGTGAGCCGCTCGTCATTTTCCCTCCTTTTTCCCCTTTGATCTGTGTGCGAATTCCTAGTCTTCTTTGGATTTCCGCCGCCGGGCGCCATGGCCGGCGGTTAGGTCCGTCTTGAAGAGGTGTTTTGAGCCCGTGTCTAGGTCGTAAAGCTTCACGTTCTGGTGGTGAAGCTCATGCACGCTCGAATTGGTAGAAAGGAGCATGTTTTCGTAGGGTCGCATAAGTCCAGTAGCAGAAAGCATCACTAGCTAAGCGCTTCTAACCATGTACTTCCGCTCCGAGAGAGGCTCGGTTTAGTTCCTTGTCGACTTTCCGTAAATCACACCCGGGGTAGAAATGTGTAACAGTGTAAATTAGTAAGACACATAGACATTGGGGCCTAAAGAAAGACAAACAATGGACTAATTTTCAATTTTTAGCCACCTGGTCATGGGGCAACACACACACACGTCTCTAAAACACATGTTGGCCTCGTCCTTCCATACTTCTTCTCTTATAATGCCTGCCTTTATTTAATTATTATCTCCGGCTGCCTCCAACATCTGCATCGATGATTTCTACAACTTAGTCTATTGCTTTCCCTTTATCCCTGAGCGCGCGTTCCCCTTCCTGTTTCAGAGCTTGAACGAGATTACAGAGGCTTGCAATAGCATCCCTCCCCTCCGTGCCCATAAGGTACCCGGCAACCTGTGCCAGAGACATGTCGACCTGCTCCAGCAGCTGACGTATCTCGTAGAACAGTTGGTGCTCGGTGATGTCCAGGCAGTTGCTGGCCAGCACCTTGAAGGCCTCGAAGCGACAGTAAGACAGCTCGATACGCTTGTCCATCCTGCCTGGCCGGATCAGCGCTGGGTGCAGCTTGTCCAGGTTGTTGGTGGTAACGACGATGATGCGCTCGCCGCCGCACGCTGACCACAGCCCGTCAATGAAGTTGAGCAGCCCAGAAAGGGTCAGCTTGGTGCTGGCGTCGCCCTCTTCTTGCAGCACGGACATGTCGTAGCTCCGGTAGCTGGACTCCGTGTGCCTGCGCTCACTGATAATGTCGATGGAGAAATCAATGTTCTCGATGACGATGATAGACTTCCCCGTCGTCTGGATGAAGAGCTTCCGCAGCTCATCGTCGTTCTGGACCGACGTGAGCTGGAGGTCGTAGACGTCGTATTGAATGAAGTTGGATATGGCGGCGATCATCGTCGACTTTCCGCAGCCGGGGGGCCGAAGAGCAGGTACCCACGCTTCCATGCCTTGCCAACCTTGTGGTAGTAGTCCTTTCCATCTACGAAGGTAACCAAATCGTCGATGACGGCCTTCTTCTCCACGGGGTCCATGGCAAGCGTGTCGAACGTCGCCGGGTGCTGGAACGTGGTGTACTCAGGGAAGGTGATTGTTATGGTTGAGCTGAAGAAAGCGGTGACCTTGTTCATGTACAGTTTTGTGTTGACCTGGGTCACTACCATGATGATGACGCCGGCTATGGACGCCACTACTGATGCAACTGCGGCCCATACTTCCGTCGACACCATGGTTGGCTAGTTTGGCTTCTCACCTAGGTTTTGGAAAGGAACAGACATAGATTTGTGAGTCGAATTCAAAAGCTAGCTAGCTCTAAACCGGCGCTGCTGTTGGATCTATATATACCAGGGCTATTTGGTACACCCCTACCAAGCAACACAGCACCAACCCAACCATGTGCACAGGCTGTGCATTCAATTAATTACGAAACAGCCCCATCCACGCACAAATCATAGAATAAACAATTAGTATAATAAATTACTTCGCTGCTAACGACAGAGAAATCATAATTAACGGATAGTAGTTTTGTTAACGCCAGTGCTATTTGATACCCTGGGTACAGCCTAAGCAGCACATGAATCTAGTTCGCTTCCAGCTGTGCATTGAATTAACTTGAAAACCGACCCAGTGAATGCCTCTGTGGGTGGTGCTGCACGGTGTCCTGGGTTGGTGCAGTGCGGCTTGGTGAATCAACTGGATTGGCGGGCTGAGTCACCTAATCTATCTGTTTATTACTAATAAAAAGAAGATGACATTCCTACCACAGTGTCCGAAAAGAAAACAGAAATAGACTAGAAATTTCAAAAAAAAAAAACGCAAAACATCTCATCGTTAATCTTCTTTCCAAGTAATCCTAGGTTGAAATCTGAGCCTCCAAGCGAGTTGGATGAGCTCATCTGAGATAACGCATAGATTGGCTTCCCCTCTATCATATCCTCATATATGCCCTTGCCCCTCACGATGCTAGTTCCGCCACAAGAAGCACGGTGGGGGACAATCTGCAGCACTAGTAATGACGAGCAGAGCTGGAGATCGACAGATATATGACACAGGTTACAACGTTTTTCTCTTGGGATATAAAGGATAAGGATGATGGGAATTGGGAAGCGCCTACAACTACAACAGGTGGCTTCCAGGTCAATATAAACCTTGTTTTTCCCAGCTACTACGTGGTGCGATTGTTCATTGTGCTGGGCTTCCAAGCTTTTTTATACTAATCTAGATATATATGTACCATGTGGACATCAGAGGCGACAATGATGTGATCAAGGTGGCTGATGCCTTCGCTGGCTAGGATGGTAGGATGCCACCAAGAAGGATACGTGACAAGAAGGGTAGGACGCCACCAATTCAACAAGATTTCTTACAGGCAGCCGGCAGCACAAACTATATGGGGCCGCATATGGAGCTCCCTTGGCCAAGATTCCAACTTAGTTTATAGTGCGAAATATGCAGCTCACTCAAAGAAGATAGAAATCTATGGTCTCTCACAATGGGATGAGGTCGCGTAGATGCTGTCAAGTGTCAAGCTTTGGAAGTAAAAATATGGGCAAGACTAATGGGTTAGAAGGACTCCGTAAATAACTCACTGCAAATGCAATTTATGGTAAGAAACTGCATTTCATTTATATATGCTTGATGGCTCCAGAACTTTGTGCAGTTGGATAAGTAGTTTGGTTGTTGCACTTTGGAGAATTATATATTTTTTTCTTTCTATATTTAATGGTTCAAGAACAGTGGGCAGCAGTGAAACTTTAAAATATATGTGGACATGGTGAGTCTCACTCTGAATTGAAACTATTATTCTACTAGGCTGTACAGAGTAGGCATTCATATGAATATGATTACACTACTAACCATATTTAATCAAAGTACTAAAGGTTCCACCTAAGGCCACATGTATGAAAAAGAAAATTGTAATAGTAAGAAATACAATAATTAAATATTTAATTTAACAACTATGAATTCTGACAAATAATAAAATTTATTAGTTCAACCATTAAAACATGAATCCAGCGATGTTTATTAGGGCGGGCCAACTTGCTCTGATCTTAACAGTCACAGTCCCTAACTAAGTAATTATGATTGCTCATCCATTAGCGGTGAATGGATTCAACAATGATACATCACATAATCACATGCATGTATGCGCGGCGGTCTCTCTCTCTCTCTCTCTCTCTCTCTCTCTCTCTCTCTCTAACTCTCTCTAACTAACCTAAGGATTTATATGACATATATATAGCATGAGGCTCTTGAACGTTTCACGCCTACTGTAAATGTTATGATATGAGGAGCAATGATGTCTCTTTTTATAAAAGAGGCAGCCTCAAAGGGTTGTGCACAAGAGGTTCAACGGTCTCGGAGTACACTGCACAGCTGGACTATGTCTTTCTAATTCCTTTTGTCGTATCTTAAGAACCTCCGTTGTATTTGCACTAATGGTTCTGGGATTTTACACCACGTAAAATGATCTACTGGGTTGATGAGCTTCACTGAAGTGCTCATTCATGTTTTTTATATGAAACAATATTCCACCAACCACCAGTTGTAAACCAGAACAAGGTTTAATTTTGCATTTCTACTGCAGGGCGTACTGGATAGAAAAAATAGCAACTAGTCGCATACATTTTGTACATGCACAAAAGGGAAAATTTAATAAGTAGATACAGTCTAGGTGTCGACTAACTTAACTTGATTTTTGTATGTAACTACTTAAACTGTTGTAAAAAATGGTTATATCTGAATGCTGGATGAGCAAACATAAACGCTGTCTAAAGCAATTTCTTGTTGTGCTTGCTATATGAGATGGACCGGTGGATTACTAACCTTTTTCAAGAAAATGCATTATAGGAGTAAAATAAAGCAGCATGAAAATACAAAAGCAGTATCCTCAGAAGCTGCTGACACTTCCGTTCTGCACATGGACAAAGTAAGGCAGAGTGCTAGCCTACACAGTGTGGGTGCTAGATAGTTGATGAGAACAACATCTTTATTCTTCTAAAACGCGTGCGTTTCTCGTAAAAAGACCATGTCACGTCACTCAAAGCACTTTCAACCGTTAGATTGCTACTGTGATAAACCAGGTACGTCGGATTTACAACTGACAAATTACGAGTAGATCCTTGGAAAAAAAATAACTGATAATCCGATCCTTCCACCACTCGAGGAAACATTCTTCTAGACCCTTCTTGTATAAAGAAATCCATCCCGCCGTCCTTCCACGTTCCTCTGTAAACTCAAAACCTTTTGCTAGCTCCCTGTCCGTTTATGAAGTAAATACTACTTTTTTATGCTGGTTGTCATCGTGTGGCCCAAAAGACTTGAGAGGGAATCATAGTAAATAAATATTTTTTTATCCTGGTTTCTCATCGTATGGCCCAAAAGACTTGAGAGGGAATCATCTAAACTACTCTGGATCTTTCCACCGAGCAAGAGAAAGCACTCTGGACTTTTACCCAACCGCATAAAGCTTCCTGGTCGGATGGTCCCAAGATCTACAGAAGGAAAAAAAATCCAAAAGAATAAGATCGTTGACCTGATTTGAGCAAGCAGCCAAGGTATGAGATTTAAATATTCAATCCATCTATCCGTTTAGCTTTTGCAAAAGAAATCATCCACCACCGGATCCACACCAACATTTGGCCACCGCCTCCTCGCCCAGATCCTGAACTCCTCGCACCTCAGCCTCAACAGCCTCCTCGCTCAGATCCCCTCTGCTTCTACAACACATTTCTTCAATCGCTTCGCTTGGGCGCTGCTCCTCCCCGCCCTGAACATCGCCCGATCTGTTACAGTTTATTATTTGCAATCTTGCTTTATTCACACTAACACTTACTGAATTATTACATTTAAAAAAATTTGCAACCCTAAGCAGTGTACTTAGTCTAGATGATTTGTATATAATGCCATCACTATAGGGTATTACTATCTTTGTCTAAGTAAGCTGATTTGTTACGACACATGTGCCCATACTCCGTAATGTAGCTCACAATGGTTGTATTATCAGTATGTATAACCTCAACAGTCAGACAATCACATTTTTTTTGTTAAATAAATCTTTTCAGGTAATCAAGATCACACACTCCATCGAGTTCATCACTACACTGTTGGCAAGGTAACTATATTGTATCAATCTTTTTTTTAATTAACAGTTATATGTTACTTGAGCACCTATGCATATTTCTTCGGTGTGCTAACATGATTTTAATGTGCTAAATATATTTTAGAAATGGGTAGACCACTGAATAAGAAACGTAAATTATCAAATGTCGATGTAAATAAAGACCAATCTATAGAGAACAGATGTAAGAGACGTAACCTTAATATTCAAAAAAATATGCATACTTAACAATTCCACAAGGAACAGTTTACCTATCTCCTGAATTTATACAATATTTGAAAGATACATATACTGAAAGATCATACTTTGGAATAGCAAACTGTAAATGTAAAAATTGTGGTGCCATATTTTGGCCTCAAGAGAGTCTCAAACGTGCAGCAAAATATAAAGAAAAAGAATTAGTTTATACAAATTGTTGTAAACAAGGAAAAATTGTAGTTCCTCCATTTAAAGAACCTCCCGAGTTTTTATCAAATCTATTAAAGTATAATGGAGATAATTGTTGCAAACATTTCCTTCATAAAATAAGACATTACAATAGCCTATTTGCGTTTACTTCCATGGGGGCAAATATAGACAAATCAATCAACCATGGAGAAGGGCCATACGTGTTTCGCATTAACGGTCGGATACATCATCGAATTGGATGCCTACTTCCAAAACCCAATAATATACCTAAATTTGCTGAATTGTATATATATGACACTGAAAATGAAATTTCAAATAGAATACGAGCTTTAAGAGAAAATGATAATGACATAGATGATATTGACCCCACAATAGTTCAGGGATTAATGGAAATGTTAGATAGACATAACCCTTTGGTTAAAAAATTTCGTTTTGCTCGAGATTTGATTAAAGAATATAATGGTCTAGAAATAAGCATTCGTATAATTGGAGCTAACAAAGGGGACCCAGTTCAATATGAAATGCCTGCTATCGATGATCTTGCAATATTAATTGTAGGAGATTTAACACTAGACAACTACAAACGTGACATTATAGTTTATAAAAAAGACCATGGCTTGCAAGAAATATCTATTTTACATCCTGCATTATTAGCACTACAATACCCATTATTATTTCCATATGGTGAAAGAGGTTACCAACTTGGTATCAATTATCATAATACAAATGATGAAAAAAAGAGAAAACGAAACAAAGTAACAATGCATGAGTTTTTTAAATATCATATGCACTATCGACCAGACCAACCTAATCCATATTTATGCTATGGTAGATTGTCAAAACAGATAATAGTTGATTGTCGAGCATTAGAAGATGAGGACAGACTACAATTTATTGCTAAAAATCAAAATAAATTACGCATTGATTATTTACAAGGAATAGCTGATGCAGTAGAAAAAGGATTGATTCAAGGAAACCAAATTGGTAAAAAAGTAATCTTACCATCAAGTCACACAGGTTGCAGGCGATATATGATTCAAAATTACCACGATGGTATTGCTATATGTCGAGTATATGGACCACCAGACCTGTTCATAACTTTCACGTGTAATCCTAAATGGCCAGATATAGAATTAATGCTATTAGAAGGTCAAGAACCTAACGATAGAGCAGATGTTATTGTACGAGTTTTCCATATGAAATTAGGTTCATTATTAGATGACATAAAATCAGGGATACTTTTTGGATCAATAAATGCTATATTATACTCAATTGAGTTTCAAAAACGTGGTTTACCACATGTACATATCTTAGTATGGTTAGATAAGAAAAACATTGATATAACTACTGATATAATTAATCATTTCATCTCTGCTGAAATTCCTGATCCAAAAGAAGATCCATTAGGTTTTGCACTTGTAGCCGAACATATGATACATGGACCCTGTGGTGAACAAAATCCAAATTGCCCTTGTATGAAAAAAGGAAAATGCTCAAAATTTTATCCAAAACAATTTCAAGAAGAAACTACATTTGATGAAAATGGATTTACAGTGTATAGACGACGCAATACTGGTATATATGTTAAAAAAGGCGAATATAACTTAGATAATAAATGGGTTGTGCCACATAACATACGGTTGATCAAAAAATATCAAGCTCATATAAATGTAGAATATTGCAACAAAAGTAGAATCTTAAAATATTTATGTAAATATGTTAACAAAGGTCCTGACAAAGCTAGAATTATTTTTGAACAAATAAAGAGGGGATACTATAGTGAAAAAATTGAAGAAATTGATGAAATAAAAGAATATCTAGAATGTAGATACATATGTGAATTGGATGCGTTATGGAGATTACTTGGTTTTGAAATACACTATCATACACCCTCGGTTGAACGTCTACCTATGCATCTACCTTTCATGAATAATATTGTGTATAATGAGAACATAGAACTAAAAAATATATTAGAAAACCCTGAAACACAAAAAACAATGCTAACTGAGTGGTTTGAAATAAATAAAAAATCTATAGAAGCAAGAGATTTAACATATTGTGAATTTCCAACAAAATACACATGGCACGCTAACAAAAAAATATGGAAAAAACGCACACATGGTACAAAAATCGGACGTTTATATTATGTTAATCCTATTGAAGGAGAAAGATTTTATTTACGAATGTTACTAATGATAGTAAAAGGAGCACAAAGTTATGATGATATAAAAACATACAAAGGAGTTGTTTACGACACATTCAAAGATGCTTGTGCTGCTCGTGGATTACTAAATAATGATGATGAGTGGTATTGGACTTTTAGTGAGGCAGCCTCATGGGCATCACCGTACCAATTAAGACAATTGTTTATCACAATGCTATTATTTTGTGGAATACAGAATGAACGGAATTTTTTGAAAAAAATTGGCGATTAATGGTTGACGATTACATATATCGATTACAATATAGATATACACCAATCCATTACTCAATCACAGATGGTGAGCTACATGACATGTTACTTAATGATTTGGAATGTATACTTTCTAAAAATGGAGTACATATAAATATGTTCAATTTACCTAAAAAAACATTTCAAGACATGGATATTGATCACAATAGATTAATTGAAGAAGAATTAAATTATGATATTGATACATTAGAAGAAGAAGCAAATAAATTATATATGTTTATGAACAGTGAGCAAAAAAATGCTTTTCACATCATTGTTCAAACAGTATTAGATAATAAGCCAGGTTTCTATTTTTTATCCGGATATGGTGGCACAGGGAAAACATATTTGTGGAATGCAATTATTTGCTATCTTAGAGCTCGTAAAAAAATAGTTCTAACTGTAGCATCATCTGGAGTTGCATCCTTATTACTACCTAATGGCAGAACAGCACATTCAAGATTCAAGATACCAATTGACATAGATGAAACATCTACTTGTGACATTAAGCGGGGAACAATACTTGCAGAACTACTTATACAAACATCAATAATTATATGGGATGAAGCAATAATGACAAATAGACAATGTTTTGAAGCACTTGATAGATCACTAAAAGATATTCAAAGTCAAATAGACCCTAATGCAAAAGAATTTCCGTTTGGTGGTAAAGTAATTGTACTAGGAGGAGATTTACGGCAGATCCTACCAGTAATTGAAAATGGGTCAAAATCACAAATAATTGATGCTACAATTATAAAATCCTATTATGGAATCATGTTCATGTATTAAAATTAACAGAAAATATGAGACTGAAAAATAATTGCAAAAATCCAAATGAATTTATTGAACTACAGAATTTTAGCAACTGGATACTAAATGTTGGAAATGGTCTAATACCAATGACTAAACGTGACAATGAAGAAGAGGCAGCCTGGATAGAAATACCACATGACTTACTCATATATACTGATGGTCCAAAAATTCCAGTAATTGTAAATATTGTGTATTCTGATTTATTAAACAAATATTTAGATGTAGACTATTTAAAAGAGAGAGCAATACTAAGCCCTACAAATGAAGTTGTCGATGATATAAATTCTTATATATTAACACTACTTCCAGGTGAAGAAAAAGAATATTTGAGTGCAGACAGTATTTCAAAATGTTTTGATACTTGTAGTGACGCAGATGTGTTGTATCCAGTTGAATATCTAAATACTTTAAATGCCAATAACTTCCCTCAGCACAAATTAGTTCTAAAAGTTGGTGTTCCAATAATGTTACTTAGAAATCTAAACCAAAGCGCTGGTTTATGTAATGGCACAAGACTGATAGTATCAAATCTTGGTGACAATGTAATAGAGGCTATTATTATAACTGGTTCAAATATTGGTGATAAAGTCTATATACCAAGAATAAACCTAACTACTAGAGGACCTAGATGGCCATTTCTACTGAATCGACGCCAATTTCCTGTTAAAATTTGCTATGCAATGACTATAAACAAAAGCCAAGGACAAACTCTAAGTACTGTCGGAGTATATTTGAAAAAGCCTGTATTTACCCATGGACAACTATATGTAGCAGTATCACGTGTTAAGACAAAACAAGGACTGAAAATATTGATAGAAAATGAAGATGGAACTTGTGGTAACAAAACAAAAAATATAGTTTATCATGAAATTTTTAGTTACTTATAGTTATCTATTGCAGATGAGTGTCAAGTTGTTATCCGAGATCAATCCTTCAGGATTCTCTTGGATAATATACGTGAGAATCTCAAGAATGTGGGAATGCTATGGCTCAAAAGATGATGAAGTTCTCAAACATCTTGATATGGTCATTGTTGATGAAAAGGTAAATAATCAATCGTCCTCTTCTTTCAAATCTGGTGTGCACTATCTACTCAATGATGCTTGAACTTTTCTTTTGTTATCGATTTTATTGCATACTTCATGTTTAATATATTGTACATTTTTCTTACATCTATCATGACTCCACAATAAGAATCTAACATTATTATATTTACACAACAGAAAAATTCAATGTATGCTGAGATACCTGCTGAGACTGCTCCAATATTGAGGAATAGGCTTGAGGAAGGAAAGGTTGTGATAATGAAGAAATTTGTCGTGGAAAAGGCTAAAGATTTATTTAAGGTGGTACCAGGTGCATATATGATCAAGTTGAACAAAAGAACTGAGATTATTCATGTGGATCCAGAGCCTGCACACTTTCCAAGATAGGCATTTACACTTACTCCATTTCAGGAGTTGGAAGAGCACAAAAACAAGACTTTTAAATTTCTGGGTAGCCCTCTATTTAGTTTTGTTTCCACATCCCCACATCAGAATATCGATATTAAAATGTATCTAATCTGTACAATTATATTTCAGATGTTATTGGACAAATAGTTGCAGTTTCCAATGCAGTAAAGGTTCATACAACCACAGGCAAAATCCAGATGAAAAGAATAATCAAACTGAAGGATCTTAGGTAAAATTAAATAGCAAAATATTGTATATTTTTAATATATAGTATTTTACATCATACTCCTTTCAGTTTGCATAAAAAACTCAACTATTTATTGTCCTGATCTCCGTAATGCTTTTACACCCCCTTTCTAATTTTAATAACAAACAAACATAAAACTATTCATCAGTTTACTTTCACTTCGTAATCACAGTGGACAAATTGTTGATCTTTCAATATGGGGAACCAGAGCTATAGAATTCAATGGTGAATCAGTTCATAAACTTGGGCAAACCGAAACCATTATTGCAGTTTTTGTTGGAACTCTCTACAAAGGATACAGAGGAATGCAGCCATTTTTAAGTGGGACAACAGCATGTCCTTGGTACATAAACAATGCAGATATTTCAGAGATTCAAGATTTTTACAACAGGTATCTTACTTATTTCAGCTGATTCCAGTATCCTATATCATAATTTAATCTCTTACTTTATATTTACATACAAATTAACTAACCCTGAAATTTAATTTAGCTTACCCGAAGAAGAATTTCAATCTGTTGAAAAGATTGAGCTACAAGATGAAGAAGGTACTTATCCGACTATGCAGAAGAGTCTAGCTGAGCTCAAAGATCTTGACCCCTTCGAAAATCTTGTAAGAAAAAATATATATTATTCGACCTAATTTTTTCACATTTAAATTTAGATATAATATATATTATGCTTTATGGTAGGGTCGGACATTTGAGTGTACTGTCATTATTACAAAACTAAGCCAAGGTCAAGCTTGGTACTATCCAGCATGCACAGCTTGTCAATCAAGATTCCTTAATAACAAATCTTCTTTCAAATGTACCAAAGATGGTTGCAAAAATACTTCATTTGATAACATGTAAATATCTCTCTCTCTCTCTCTCTCTCTCTCTCTCTCTCTCTCTCTCTCTCTCTCTCTCTCTCTCTCTCTCTCTCTCTCTCTCTCTCTCTGTGTGTGTGTGTGTGTGTGTGTGTGTCTCTCTCTCTCTCTCTCTCTCAACACATTGTCTTTGTTTTACAGGTATAAACTTTGCTTAATGGGTAGTGATGGAACATGTGAACTTGAATTTATCATCTTTGGTCAAAAAGCCCAATTGCTTATCGGAAAGCCTCTTTATGCCTTAGAGAAAAAATATGACAGACTTCAAATACCACCAGAAATACAAAACCTGGTTGGACAAAAATTTACATTCATTGTGAGGTTTTCTACAAAGAGAAGCATCAACAATCCAGTTCCTTCTTTTGAAGTAATGAGGACTAAACAGCAGCATGGAAGACAATCAGATGCACCAACCTCCCATAAACCGGAGGGAATAAATCAAAGTGCCGTAACTGGAACATCTATGAAGACCACTCGAAAACCGTTGATCCCAATCAAATCAAATGAAATTCCAAAGAAGGTAATTCTCAGACTTATTCTTAATCATATATTCAAAATATAATATATATTCTTAATCATATATTCAAACTGCAAATATATATCAGATATTAACAATATAAAAATATATGGCAGGAATCACCAAAAAGTTTTATTCAAGAGGACCCTGAGTTGGATCCAATGGATACAGATAATTCAGAGTAAGTACCATGCCATTTCCTTTTAGTTGCAATGACCAAAAGAAACCTCATTGTCCATGTTCATTTCTTCCTTGCTGTCGATCAACTAATGTGTACTGTTTTGCTTCATGTTTGAAAAGTAGTGATGACACAAAAATAACCTATCTATCTATGATTTATGTAGTGATGACACGAAACAAAATACATCAATGACTAAAAGGTCACTTCCTGACAACCAAGAACTGCAAATGGCCAAGAAGCAAAAACAATAGAATCAACCATGTGGGTTCTCTTTCTTTTCCACTTTATAATTTTTTTTATTACCGAGTGTTAATCAATGTTTTATTTGTACAGGTTCTGTCATGCACTATCCATATAAGCGTTGGGAATCAGCTCTTTTGCTTGAACTCTTTTGCGCAGATTTATCACAACTCTTTTAGACAAATCAATGGATGGAGTTTTAATAAATCTGTTATATTTTGTTGTGCAAATGATACTGCTATATATCTCAAATGTAGTGTATGTAAACTATATGTGAACAAATCACATACTTATTGTAGATATTAAGCACTAAGCCATCGTTAAATAAATAGTTTATTAGTCTAATATTTATGAAATAGTCATCAAAAGCAAAACTCTAACGCAATAAACATGAGGGCCACACAAGAGGCACTAAAAGAATTAACACAGTTAGCGCGGCAACGCCGCGAAAATTCTAGTAGTCTTTTAGTTGTAATCTAGCTACTTCAAGAAAACCTCTCTGGGTATTAAACATCGCCAACGACCATTGGAGGACACTGTAAGGTACATCAAGGTGTGATTGTCCATTCTCCCTTATGGTTTTACCACTGCGTCTGGCTCCAAATGTGTGCTGGTTGTGAGCTGGTCAACGCCACTCTAGAAATATATGCTCAACGAGGAGGTCTGTGCTGGTCAAGATGAGAAGTGCCTTGCACACTGCTGTCACGCTAGATCGGAAATAGCAACATATGTGCAGCTTTGAAGTGACCGGGTCTTGATGATCTCTCTCTCTCTCTCTCTCTCTCTCTCTCTCTCTCGGCTTGGGCGGCAGTTGGCGAGGCGGCGACTGGCAAGGGGCAGCGACCCCCAGGCCCTCGGTTGGTGCTCTGGTGGCCTGGGCGGGTAGTCAATGCTGCGGCTAGCGGCCCTGTCCTCGGGCTGCGGAGGTGGCCCTGGTGGTAGCAAAGGTGGTCTCGGGCGGTGGGCACGGACGACGGAGACACCCACGGGAGGCGCAGTCTTGGCCCAGCGGTTCCATTTTTTGCCTGATCAAAAGCACTCGACATAGACCTGTTTGCCGATAAAAGCTATGTCGAGTGCGATACTCAGTAAAAGCCTTTGTCGAGTGCATTAGAGGCTTTGCCAAGTACGGCAAATACGTGTTTTTCCGTAGTGTCAGGACAGTGCCGGAGCAGTACCATGATGATGGTTTTATCTTGTAAGCGAGTTGTCCTTCTTTGGAGAGGAGCAACTCAATTATGCGCGCACTGTTCTTCTCTGCTGCGTCCTAGTGCAGGACGCTATTGCCCCGCTAGTCCAAAGGTAATAAGGTCCGGGCCGGCTTTAAGTTTTTCCCAGAATATACTTTTGAGGCGAGAATCCTGATTCAAGGCCACGCGTACTCACAAAGCGCCAAACTTTCATCCAAACTTTCTTCTAAAGTTTCAGGGAAAACTTTCCTCCAAATTTTTTTCTGAAACTTTAACTTCAAATTTTTCTACAAACTTTCATGGAAAACTTTCCTTAAATAGAAAATTGGGGGTACAGAATTTTCCAAAATGGAAACTTTGCTAGGTGAGCTCCTCCTCACGCACGCGCGCTAATAAGCCTTTCCTCTTTCAAGGTATCTATGGAATAAAAAAGGGTAATAAAAAAGCTACTTTGTTTCCATGTGTACCCTAAGGAGGTATGGGAGATGAGAAAAATGGTACTACTTAATTTACCTCCCATATGATCGTTACTGTATTTGTTTATACAAACTAATTGTTCCAATAAAATGGCCTGACCGCCGGTTGCTCTATAAATTTATGTTTTTCTTTACTATTTGCTTGTTTCAATTGTTTTATTTAAAAGGACTGCAAAAGGAAAATACATCTGCATGGGTTCACAAATTAAAGCAATTCTAGGTTTTTCTGATAGATCAAAGGTTGAAAGGGAAATAGCATATCCCCTAGATGATTTCCTTTTACAAGCAATTCTAGGTTTTTCTGATAGATCAAAGGTCGACGAAGACTGGTAGAGGGAGGAAGGTAATATCATGGCGTTGCAGAAAGCGGTTGCATCCAATACATCCAGCATCTGTGCCGCCAGTGGGCAGCGCCGTGCCGTGTAGGGGGTTGAAGTCAGAACTGTCGTCGAATGGGTGTTCAGTAACTCGTCATGCCCTCGAGATCGAAATTCCAGTGACAATGGTTGCCTCAGTGACAACAGCCGGTGCATCAACAATACATCAGGTTACAGGTGCATCTGCCAGAGCGGATACCAAGGCAACCCTTACATACGACATGGATGCCATGGTAAGTAACTGCACAGAATTATTGTTTCCAGCAGTCCTGCCTCCATATACCAGTAACAGAATTGCCGTCTCAGTAATATGAACTCTGACTAATATATATATCCTAATACTACTTTTATTACTTTTAAATCTAAATAAAAAAGTTTCAAGCACGAATATTTGGCCCTTCATGGATTTATCATGCATATTATCTGTCCTCAAGATGTTATCGAGGGTATTGATTGTGTTTCGGAGCCAACATATTACTGGTAAAACAATGACACGTAATGTAATCCCAATTACAACTCAATGGATGCAGATATTAATGAGTGTGCAACTCCAGGAGAGTATTCATGCTTCGGCCAATGCATTAATTTGGCTGGATCATATAACTGTACTTGTCCGCGTGGCACCTCGGGTGACCCCCGCAAAACGGATGGCTGTGCTTCAACCAAAAGGAAGTTTCAGGTAACAAGCAATTACTAGCTCGAAAATAAAAAAAACTGCTGCAAATCAATTCTCCTAAATTGCTTCTTGGAACTGAATATAAAATTAATGCCAATAGAAACGACTATTCTACATCTTTCTTACACCGCTAAGCTATGTCTAGATTATGCACCGTTTTGCTGCCGGGTTAGAAGAAAAGGTCAGTCAACGAATCAGCATACTAATCAAACCACAGCTGTTTCATTAATCCAGTTTTCTCTTTGTCAAGAAGGAACTGTCAAGGAGTATTCTTGAAGCGTGTAGGCTATTGGGGAACTCACGAGATTCGCCATATCTATCCTCTCGTCTTTCTATCTTTCGTCTCTTCCCCCGTAATTCATATTTTTCCTTCCCCTGTTGGTGCAGCAGCACATAGTGGAATTCTTAAATGCTTCAAAATAGCTAGTTGGTCAGTTCAGAAATTAGTTTTAACATCCTATAGCCGCTCAGATGCATACACATGAGTACAATTTTGGATCTTACTGTCTAAGAGGCTTGAACTAGCGACTAGCTGATTCCTCTCCAATTTGTCTATGGGATCATAGTGTCGAAATAATATTAAAACGTATTTGCAGGATTTGTTGTTGCAACAGGAATATGCAGCGGCATATCAGTTGCTCTAATAATCATTGGCGCTCTTCTTGTAAGACGAAAGATCAAGGTTTGGAAAGTTAGGAAGTTGAGAAAATTCTTCTTCAAGCAAAATCGAGGTTTGCTGCTACAACAGCTTGTGGACAACAATATTGCAGAAAAGATGATATTCACCCTAGACGAACTTGAGAAGGCAACAAATAAATTTGATGAGGCTCGAAAGCTTGGAGGTGGAGGCCATGGCAACGTCTACAAAGGTATTTTGTCAGACCAACGTGTTGTTGCCATCAAAAAGTCCAAAATTGTCATTAAGAGAGAGATATATGATTTCATTAATGAGGTTGCCATCCTTTCTCAAGTGAACCATAGAAATGTGGTGAAGCTTTTTGGATGTTGTCTTGAGACAGAAGTTCCTTTATTGGTATACGAGTTTATTTCAAATGGAACTCTTTCTGATCATCTTCATGTTGCTACTGCAACATCATTGTCATGGAAGGAGAGAATGAGAATATCCCTTGAAACAGCAAGATCCCTTGCTTATTTACACTCTGCTGCTACAATATCAATAGTACATCGAGATATCAAGTCTGCCAATATCCTACTTGATGAACGACTCACGGCAAAGGTATCAGATTTTGGAACCTCTCGGGGTATCCCCATTGATCAAAGTGGAGTGGATACTGTTGTTCAAGGAACTTTTGGGTACTTAGATCCAGAATACTACCAATCGTGGCGACTCACCGAGAAAAGTGATGTATATAGCTTTGGTGTAGTACTTGTTGAGTTATTGACAAGGAAAAAACCATTTGCCCGTTTGTCATCACCAGGAGCCAGTCTAACTGCAGAATTTATCATGCTAGTGAACCAACACAAGCTCTTTGAGATACTAGACCCGCAAGTCATTGAGGAAGGCGGCGAAGAAGAAGCTAAAGAAGTTGCAGAGATAGCAGTGATGTGCTTAAGCTTACATGGCGAAGATAGACCCGTGATGAGGCAAGTAGAGACGAGGCTCGAAGCATTGCAAACTTGCATACACGGTATTGACATCACTACAGGCACTAATGGGCATATGGCAATGTCAAACAATCCTTCGTTGGAACAGAATAATATTAACCCAAGAGAGAATTTAAGCAGGAGACAAAGCATGGAGGAGGAATTTGTACATTCAATGACTTTGCCTCGTTAACATATGGTTCCATTAAATAGAAATTCTTCATGTAAGCTTTTGATCGTTCTTTCTTTTTCAGTACACTACAAAAGACATGCAATATATATTTTCCAGCAGCACTAGTATGTAACTGCTGTCGGAAATAACATAGGCCTACACTATAGTACGTGCCAGCAAATCTTTTATCGGAGATGACCTCGGAAATAGCATATGGACTCATGAGTGAATGAATAGACTGTGAGTAGGGATAGATAGCAATGAGTTTTATAGGAAATGTAATGTTGATATATTTGCTTCAGAACACGTTGATAGTTATGGTGTTAAAAATGCATGGAGTTGTTGCTTGATGCTTGGGAAATCATTCTTCTCAAAAAGTTTAGATTGGGTGGCTTCCTTCACTAGTATTGAGAATGGGCTAATATAGAAAGGAAAATATGACGTCCCTGTTTTGTGATATAAATAATGATGTCTAACACCTACGTAATACTGCCAGTTGCACAAAGTAATGTATACGAAAATCAGGCATTGAAGTGGATTAATATATCTCCTCCGGTGACTTGAACAGAGTCCAAAGAAAACCTTTTTATTGTCATCCATGTTACGAATGTACACATGATTAACTGACAAAGGAGATATTAAAGGTGCAAGGTATAATAACGATTCTTCCATGTAGTAGAATAAACTAAAAGACATTATACAGGCGTAGTAGCAGAGAATATAGGTACCATCATCTGGATATTTCAATGGAAGCGAAGCCTGCATATATGTGACCTTCATTTCAGGAACGTACGCATGTTATATGGAAGCATGCTATCATACTTGTCAAGGTCTTCATCGTAGCAGGATGGCTCTGCATAGAAATCAGAGTCCCAATCGTCCTCATCGTCAGACTCTTCACGGCGGATGCAGCATGAGCAAATAGAATGCATATCAGGAGACCTCGTAGGGGATACATACCTCCTGATAGGGCTTCCAACCTGGAAGTCACAGTCATCCGTTGGGTCATCAGGAAGCTTGACTATCTTTATTATCAAGCTACACTTAGCATGCAGTGTCTCCTCATCCATGTCGAGATTAAAGCAGTGGCGAATGTCGAGGGACTCCAGCTTGGGGCAGTTGTCCAGGATGGTTTCCAGGCCAGCATTAACTATAGGGTTGCCGAAAAGCTGCAAGGAGCATAACCCATGCATACTTGCAATCCCTTGAATATCTGCTCCGTAACAACTATCTCTGATGTTAAAACAGTGTCTCCTCTGGCGGAAGTGCTTCAACTGTGGGCAAACTTTTCCAACAATCTTGTACACCATGGAATTACGTAGATTATCACATAGCGAGACTTCCAGCTCCTCGAGTAGAGGGAACTCTATCATCGCCTCTATAAATCCTTCATCTGTGACGCCTTCACAAGAAATGAGGCGAAGACTCTTCAAATATGGAGCCCTACAAAAAATAGCATTGGTCATAATAAGCAACAATTTAGTGGCATAATAAAAGATGTAAAAAATTTGCTCGGTGCTTCTGTAAACACATATCAAACAACTCTCAACGCACTAAAGTTAAATTTTTGGAATATATATCACAAATTATTTTTTCCTCTAGTAATTCTAGCATTTTGCTCACTAAATCTTCGCATTCCCAAAATACCTTATCTTGGTTGCCACATTAGGCTTAGGGACTCCTAATCCTGAAATATTTCCATGCATATAGTATGTTAGGGCTTATAAATAAGTTTTTTTTCTCGAAAACGCAAGAGAGTTGCGCTTCATCGTATTAAGGAGAAGACGGGATAACAAGCTGTAACGGTCTAGACAAACCCACAAACACGACAACACACACAAACGACACACACACACAAACATCCACACGACGCGTACAGCTAAAGGCAAGGAGCTATTCCAGGTTGGCGCCCTCAGGAAGGTCATGACGTTTGCGCGTCACCGCCACCTGATCCGGCCAGCTGGATCTGGGCTTTCGCCCATAGGATATCGGAGACGGAGAACCCCCTCGACGACGCCTTCAACAAGCAGAACGAAACCCTAGGGCATCATCTTCGCTGGCATGATGACCATCATGCAGGATTTCTCCCGGTTCTAGTAGGTTCACCATCCCCGAGATCAGCTCATTGCCGTAAGTTGGTAGTCGCATCGGTCGCCGTCGCCGCCCCACCGATGCTCGCAGCATCCAGAACGTGTGAGCCCCTGTCCCATACCCCTCAGCGCACCACCGTCGCGTGCTGCAACACATGCGCGCAAGCCACACCAGGCCGTCTGTGCCGCCTTGTCCATCGCTATCGCCGCCACCGACTTCGCTGTCGCCACGTGTGCCGCCACCACCGTCGCTGTGTACCGCACACGGCTGGCGCACTACCGCGCAGACCCGCCAAAGTCAGAATGGACGAACGCCGCTCAGGCGGCGTCTTCTATCAAACACGCCGCTTGGAGTTCGCCTCACGGCGCGCCGGCGACCTCCCGTCGCTTCGAGCTCGCACGAAAACCTGCCGCCGCTGGGCACAGGCTCCTAGCCTTGGACCCGGGCGCAAAGGAATATCGATAGACTAACCATACATTAAGAACTACTGAAGGACGTGATCTTTTTTACTTGTTATATGCTTTTAGAAACTTCCTAGATCAATTTTCTCAGAGGTCATTTTTACGGCTTTCCAAGGCGAGCTAACAATGCTTAACTGTTTACTACTGCTGATAAGGTTCAATAGTTAACAAAACTGTTTGAGTGTGTGTCTATCTTACAACAAGTAGCAGTTGACCAATTTGTGCACATCACAATTAAGTTGTCAAATATGACAAATTTGTATTCAGATTCAGCCTTTTATATCCAGCCACGAACCATCAGAAGTATTAGCATTCTAAGTATGATGTCTACGTGATCCAGAAGTTTAAGAGGAGTACAAGTAACATGCAGTGCAGATACTAAGCCGATGACATAAATGTCGCATTAGTTTCTATAACTAAATTTAGGTACTGTTACACGTTGCAGAAAATGAAAGTAAATAGGAATATATGATTGAGTTTTTTTTTCATATTTGTTGAGTTACCAAAATTACAACTTGGATTAGGGCCTCTGGAACCAATTTTCTTTACATCTGAAGTTATAACTGGTCAGGGAACTTTGTGACACCGAAAGACAGGTCACCAAAATCCTCAATAGGATCACCTAAATTGTTTGCGACAATACAAAATTGTCACATAAGTTCTGAATTTTTAGTGTCATATATACTTTCAAAATCCATGGTCATCTTGAGCCATTGCAGACAGAATGCTACGCGATGTAATAATACGAATTGTAAACTGATATACAATATGATAATTCGAAGTATATAAGAACCTTGTAAGCAGCGACAGTTGTATGGCAATCGAAGTCATCTTCTATATATATGAGGTACAATAAAAATATGACGAAGGCACAAGTATACTCACTGCTCGCTGAGGTAGATGAGGAAGCCGTCGTCGCCGGCGAACTCGCCCCGGAACGCCTCGCACTGCCCAGCACTGCGCCGCACGGCCTCGCACGCCATGCCGTACCGGTTGAGTTTGACGGCCATCTCCTCTCGACCGATCATGGTGATGCGGTGCCATAGGATTGGCTCGTCCCGCGAGACGCGGCGCCAGAAGCGGCAGACGAGGTCGGTGGACATCAGGATGTCGATGTGGTCCAGCCTCCCGAGGATCGCCAGGAGCGCGTCCAGGGGCAGACCATTGGCCCAGTCCCGCTCCCGCTCCGTCGCCCTGCTGCGGCGGCGCGCGATTTGAGTGCGCTGGCGGCCGCCGGGACGGCGGGCCTGCGACATGGCGATTCGTCGGTGGGGAGAAGACGGGCTTGCATGAGGGAGATCACGGAAGCCGGTGGCGGCTTGTGAGTATTGGCATCGAAGACTGCACTTTATAACCAGGCGCCCTAGACTGATTCCAACAGCCACGGCACGTCCATCAGATCTGGTGTTGGTCAGAACTAAGATCTACTACTGGAAAAATTCGCCCTCAATTTTCAGAAATATATGAAAGAATTCAAAAAAATAATTTGGAAATTTACATAATTTTGTTTTAAAAAATTTACATGATTTCAATAGAAACATTTGTACAGTTTGTTTCTATACGATGTGCCACATCACAAATAAGTACATAGAAATGACATGACAAGTGTCGTAACATGTAAGATCAGAATGTTAGTCCGTCCAGATGACGCAACATGTGAAATATTTCTAGGGTGTTACAGACCACGCCCCAGCGTGACTGGATGAGGAGAGGTGGGTGTCATGTAGGAAGAGTAGGAGAGAGGGCAACAGTCGGATCTAGTTGCGGCTGACCTCACCCCGGCCGTCCGACCTCGCCATCGTCGTCAAACACTTGACGGCAGCCGGTCAACGACAGAGGTCCGGCGCATGTGAGTGTCATGTGACAAAGTTTGCCGAGTGTTTTTGTGCTGGCACTCGGCAAAAGGCCATGTGTGTCGAGTGTTCCTCTCTTTTGCCGAGTGTTTCTCTATGACACTCAGCAAACATCATCTTTGCCGAGTGCCCGATATATTACACTCGACAAAGAGGCGGACACTTGGCAACGACCTGTTTCCGTAGTGATTAAAGCCATAAACGGCTTCGTTTGACAAAGTACCAGCCTGAATACAATAAGATACAAACTCATTTCATATAATTATATATGTACATCAAATACAATAAGATACAACCTTATGGTGCACATGGACATCAATCAAGTCCCATGGTGATGGGCACGAATGACTCCAGATACAGATGGCAGATCCTCAAAGTGGGAGAGACGGATCCTCAGTTCTTTATTCCAATGCAAAGCTATCAGTTAAAATACCGATTGAGAAGCCGGATGTTGCTTAGGCGCCACGCACATAGACACCGATTTGATCAAGGCGCCTGCCAGATCTTCCAAAGAATCCCACAATGCTGCTGCCCGTACCCACAGGGACATTGAAACGGAGCGTGTTCCCATCATCGCTGCCCCATTCTTTCTCAACCCCTTGGTTGGTCACAATTTTGAGCGAGGTTACAACATAAGAATGTCCATCCATCCCCAATGTTCCTGCGAGTTCCTTGACATAGTGGTTGTAGCTAAGTTGGATCTGCACAAAGAATAAACATATTGACTAGGCATCATTTTCTCTTGCAGTCTGAAGTCTGGACTTACAGGTTACAATTTTCTTGCAGGGCCAAAGATTAAAAAATGATATTGTAAAGTGGAGCCTGAACAGAGCTATTTAAAAGTTTATCAAGAAACTAACCACATCTGGACGACCACCAGCTTTACCCCATGGACCCATGTTGTGCACCTGTCCAGATACGTCTTCATAAACAAAACTGATTGAATTAAGAACCTCGTCGTTACCCACATCGGTAGTATGGACAGTAATACTCTGCAGACGCCTTGGTTCAAGGATGTCCTTGTGTGACCCTCCCGGTCCACCCCATGGTCCAATCTTGTGGACATGCTTCTCCCTACATTGGCTCTATTGTGGACAAAATATGTAAGTTGAAAGACTAACTTGTTAATCAATATATATTGAGATTTAGTAATTTGTTTCTTACCGCCATGGTCTAGGACTCTAGGTGCGAGTGAGCTCTTGAATTTATGATCTCCGGTCAGGGATGGGGCTCTATTTATAACTGGCTTATAGCACAGGCGTGCTGGAGAAGGAAAGCGAGGAGCATCGCGCACACAGGTACTTCCAAGCAGTCGGTGTGCTGCTGCTTTCATGGAGCTGGGGTGGCTCGATCAGGACAGAGATAAGGTAGTGGTAGGGTCGTGGAATCCTGTGCAAACCATATGGCACGCGCTCGCTTGCAAAGCGCAGCAGGCTGCTAGATCCCGTGCGAGGGTGTGATTCACTGAGTGCCGTACCTGTGTAATTCACCAGCTAGAACCCACTTGTCATGGTTCTGAACCCTAACGAATCAAACTTTTGTTTAAAATAAAGTAAATGCAAATCACTCAAATAATGGTCAAAATATATCTGGGGATGGAACACCGAAAATCAAAGTAAAAACATACCACGCAAATATTTTTTTCTATAACTGACGATACAAAAACAGAAGTTTAGAGAATTTTTGGAAACTATTTAATACCTATAAAAATTCAGTAAAAGTTAATAAACTTTCATATGGAATCAGTTTTAATTCAAAAACTGCAGTCCAAATAAACTTTAGCCAACACTAAAATTTCCCTCTACTTTAGGAGCTCCGGAAGTATTAATTTTAATCTAGGAAATGGGATCCAGTTCCTTGTCCAACTCTAGGCCGTCCTCTTCCACCTTACTGGGACGGCTGTTGCTGCGTGGCCACCACCACCACCATAGACGACGATCGTAGCTCGGTTTTAGTCAGCACCGGTGACCTTTGGCATGGTGCTCCGCACTTTATCACCGCGATGACAACTTGGTCCAACGCCCCCTTCCTTTTGTCCTCAGTTGTAGATCTATCCAAGAAATACTGAGATGAAAAAGTCAGGGTACCCCTTGGATCTCATTAGAAAGTGCCACATGGCATGGTAATTCGTAGCCAGCATGTGGCATCAGCATCATGCAATAATCATATTTTTTTTCCAGTTTTATTTCACTAGCCCATCAATCCTTGCATTCGCACGGACTGGCAATTCGTTCCATCATTTTAATTTGGATGACATATTTACTTTAGGTAGAGAGGGTGCCATAGATATTTAATTTGGATGCTATGCAAGTACTTTCATGCATAATAAGACACGTACCTCAATCAGGTGATGGTGACCTGCATATCAATTTTCATTATTGATAGTGATGCAAAGTATTTTCATGTTTATAGATAAAGGAAGATTAGCTCTTCACTTACTATTGATAGAGATTGGATATTTAAGTTTGCACATGTGTTAGGAACATAAAAAAAATAGTGTGCCTATTATTTTGAAGAGAATAACTTTTGTGGACATAGAGGCATGTGCCCACCCTTGCATTTTTATTAATTATAATTAAATATAAATATTGAATCTCTGATTATACTATTAAACATGTCAATCTAATTAAAGATATGTTGTCAAATCATAAATTAAAATACATAAATATCAAATTCTAATAAATTCATCAAATTTAAAAGAATTTGGTGAATTTGTCAGAATTTGATATTTTTGTACTTCAATTTATGATTTGAAATCATATCTACAAATAGTTTGACATATTTAATAGTATAATTAGATATTCAATATTTATATTTAACCATAATTAATAAAAAACTAGGGTGGACACATATCCCTATGTTCACTGAAGTATTTCCCTTTTGAAGAGAATAACTTTTGTGGACATAGAGGCATGTGCCCACCCTTGCATTTTTATTAATTATAATTAAATATAAATATTGAATCTCTGATTATACTATTAAACATGTCAATCTAATTAAAGATATGTTGTCAAATCATAAATTAAAATACATAAATATCAAATTCTAATAAATTCATCAAATTTAAAAGAATTTGGTGAATTTGTCAGAATTTGATATTTTTGTACTTCAATTTATGATTTGAAATCATATCTACAAATAGTTTGACATATTTAATAGTATAATTAGATATTCAATATTTATATTTAACCATAATTAATAAAAAACTAGGGTGGACACATATCCCTATGTTCACTGAAGTATTTCCCTTTTGAAGAGAATAACTTTTGTGGACATAGAGGCATGTGCCCACCCTTGCATTTTTATTAATTATAATTAAATATAAATATTGAATCTCTGATTATACTATTAAACATGTCAATCTAATTAAAGATATGTTGTCAAATCATAAATTAAAATACATAAATATCAAATTCTAATAAATTCATCAAATTTAAAAGAATTTGGTGAATTTGTCAGAATTTGATATTTTTGTACTTCAATTTATGATTTGAAATCATATCTACAAATAGTTTGACATATTTAATAGTATAATTAGATATTCAATATTTATATTTAACCATAATTAATAAAAAACTAGGGTGGACACATATCCCTATGTTCACTGAAGTATTTCCCTTTTGAAGAGAATAACTTTTGTGGACATAGAGGCATGTGCCCACCCTTGCATTTTTATTAATTATAATTAAATATAAATATTGAATCTCTGATTATACTATTAAACATGTCAATCTAATTAAAGATATGTTGTCAAATCATAAATTAAAATACATAAATATCAAATTCTAATAAATTCATCAAATTTAAAAGAATTTGGTGAATTTGTCAGAATTTGATATTTTTGTACTTCAATTTATGATTTGAAATCATATCTACAAATAGTTTGACATATTTAATAGTATAATTAGATATTCAATATTTATATTTAACCATAATTAATAAAAAACTAGGGTGGACACATATCCCTATGTTCACTGAAGTATTTCCCTATTTTGAATGAATAATGCTCTACTTGAACTTTTCAATTGAGATTATTTATGGACATTATATTAAGAGATTTAATTAGTGCTTTACATATAGAAGAATTACCAGACATTCCAGGTGGATCTAAACCTACACTCTGCCCCCATGTCTTTCAAGGCAGATTATTTTGTTGTCCTTCTTTTACGATACAAGCAGAATGGACCATAACAAAAACTGGTTGTTGAGTCTTTGACTCTGTCCTAATGTCATCAATAAAAATCTGGAAAAAAATATTACGTTAGTGATCTGTAGTCACAATTTAAGGCACACCATCATGACTACAATAGATATTCCAAGATTGGCGCAAAATGGTTTCATATACAAGGCATAATGCATATTAGTATTCTGTGTCTACAAAAATGCATAATATGTAACAATAATTTAACAGTAATAACAAACTTAATTAATTGTCAAAAGTATGGCTTGGAAATTTAATTTGTGAAACACCTATATACTCAAATCTAGGACACAAATCAATATCTTTTGCCACATATGAATATGATATATAGTGAACTAACTCCATATTGAGACAAAAAAAAACAATTTGCTGCACAATGCTTGGTGGCATGTCAATATAGGAGTAGAAGATAATCAACTGGCTAGATTACCTTATTAGCATTCAGTACCCTTGAGTGCGCTGCACAATTTGTGGTGAATTTAGCACTTTTCGGACAGCAGCCTGCAGCCAAGATTCATAACAGCAAACTGCAAACGCTTGATGAAGATATTTCCGTACTGTATACGTCATTGAAAACTTTAATTGCAAGGACTATCAGGACTAACAGAATAGTTGAAAAAACGCACAGTTAAGACCAGAAAGACAAACAACTCGACTTGATCACCGCATGCTGACCTGATCCGGCAACTAAAATGGGGACTCCTTTTTACTGGTCTTCTCTTCCAGTTTTATTCCTCCATGTTTTGTTCTTGTTGCTTCTGTTTTGAGATTGTGATGAACAGCAGCACAAAGGACGGATGTAACTTAAGCAGGAGGGCATGCCAATCTATGGATGACCCATGCCGCCACAAACAGAGAAACAACGATGGATTAAAATTGCAGACCCCGCTGTAGTTTAGGGCATGGCCCGAGGACATGCAAACTCACGAAATTAAAGATGACATGAAAAAGTCAATTTTACTCCCCTGAACAATCCACTTTGTCCAAATTACACCCCGAACAAAATGTTGGCTCACTTTACTCCCTCAAACAATTTAAGTTGGTACAATTTACTCCCTTATGCAATTTTTCTTTTTAATTTCTCTTTGTGCGAGCTGAGTTTAGTGCTCAAATTTTTGTATAACGATAGTTTTCATTAAACCTTACGTTAAAAATAATATATAATTTAAACATATCATTTTATAGTTTAATAGCATCAATCTCATCTTAATTATATATTTTTAAAATTATATACAAAATATTTTAGACAAAATATTTTCTTTTATTTAGCGAATGGCACCATCTATTATCATGCAAAATTTGAGCTTCAAATCCAAATCGTACAGAGAGAAACGATAAAAGAGAAATTGTATTAGGGAGCAAATTTAGCCAACTTAAATTGTTTGAGGGAGTAAAGTGAGTCAAGATTTTGTTCAAGGTGTAATTTAGATATAATGAATTGTTCGGGGGAATAAAATAGACTTTTCCCAAGATAAGAACACCTCCATAAAAAATACGAAAGTGCGCGTAGGCCGGAATCTCTTTAAGATTATATTCTCCACAAGAAGGGTCAAATTCTGGACAAATCTTGAGAACTGAAAAACACATTATTAAACCCATTCAGGCTACGTGGAAAACAGATAAGGATACCCTTAATGCCAGGGCTGCCACCATACAGAATCTTCAATATAAAAATTTTCAGTGCCACAAGGGTGTATCGATTCTTTAGACCTCTAGGAGCATCGATCCACAAGAGAATGCAAAAAGATGCACTTAAAGCATCGAGCCACTCGGACTTCTGAAGCTTATCAAAACTGTCGCTGCCACTCAAGCTTAATGATGTGTCCTTTATCACTTGCATTAAAGCTGACGAAAAATCGTTTCAAGGGTTGTAATATAGCCAAACTAAGTCTGTTAATCCTTTTTCTGCCAGTTGGGTTCATTTCTTGTTGAAGTAAAAAAGAGGAAGGAAATATCATCGTTAATGCTAATATAAGTTGTTTGATTGGTTGTTATTTCTGTTACAAACTGTCGAACGATATCCCCGGTCTGTTAGTCTGATGCGGACAGAACTCTACTAGTTATGCTAGGATTCCGAGAGCACGATACAACCCAGGAAACTAAAAATATTCCTATTACACGCCCAATTTCCTATTTTACTCTTTTCTTCTTCCGGAATCCTTCCAATCTGGTCTATGAGCAGCAACAACGTAGCAGGAAACCGAACTAGGGGCCAGCTGGTGGTTCCGGTTACGAACAATCAACATTGTTGCAAGCATCGAACCAAGTTTGAAGACAGAGAAAAGTAATTTGGTTCTCTTGTCACTGAACCATGCAGAATAACAAAATGAATCAAAGCCCATGCAGTTGCACGACAGCTACCCCAGTCACTAAAGCAACAAGTCAAAACAAATTCTTTAACTCTGATGTGGGTCCTAGCTAACCGTCGAACACTGAAAATCGATTTTAGCTAACCCGACTCATGGGCTTCTGTTGGCATCACCAGTGTTGTGTTACTGCTCTAAGAGCATCTCCAAGAGCGCTTCAATAAATTGATCCTAAAAGACTATTTTTAGTATCACTTCAAAAATTGTTAGAGATAAATTTTCTTATCTCCTCCAACATTTCTCCCAAAAAATTGACTAAGAATACATTGTATTGGACCACATCAGCATTTGAGACCGCAACTCTTGTAAATAGAATGATTGGGGTCCCCAACTTTCTCCCTGTTTCTAGCTACAAATGAGGTGAATTTAAAGAGAGAATAAATCTATGAGTTCTTTTGAGGAACTGTTAGAGATGATTTTTTAATAATGCCTATTAATTCAGTTTAGGGAGACTTTATGGAACTCTCTTGGAGATGTCCTAAACGCCGCCTCTATCATAGTAGACCCATTGACCATCATACTTGTATTTTAGCCGGATCCCTTTGTCTTCCTTGCTTAGATGCGCATGTCTACCTGTCCATTGGGGTTGGTTCCACATGGGTGGGCCACGTGGGGGTGGATCCCACATGTGCGGGACCCACATGGGTAGGCCCCGCAAACTTGGCTCCCACATGTTGCGGGATCCACATAGGACATGACCCACAAGGACATGGTGGGTCTAAGTGGGTTCCACCATGATGGGAAATGTTTTTAAAAAAATTGACAAAAGCTTACTGCAAAGTTATACTCCAAGTTTGTTTAAAAGTTTTGTTGAAAATTTTAGATTGAAAGTTTATTTTAGAGTTTGCTGAAGAGTTTGTGCTGAAAGTTTGGTCCAAAGTTCACTCCAAAGTTTGTTGCAAACATAAACTTTAGGAGAGTTAAAACTTTCAAAAAATGGAAAGTGAAGGGAGTTGTCGGAGGTTTACGAGGAGGCGCTTGTGCGCGTGCATAAATGCTCCCTGCTGACTTTTCTTCTTCTCTTTCCCCGAGCTAGCCCATATCAGCAATAGGTGAGGCCCGTCCAATGTTTTTACGCGGAAATTTTTTTACTTGTAGTCTAATGGATGGTTGGCGTCATAAAACTTTTTTGCGATTACATAGTACAACTCAGAAGTCACAACACATGCACACACTCACCTCTATGAACGACGTAAACCCTACCTCGATGATCGGCGTTATACAACTGCTATACAAGATTAATATGTTGTCTGCCCTCAATATGTCTTTCGTACATAGGATTAATACGTTATCTGCTATAAAACTGTCACTCTCAATGCACGGTCTCATCTCACGATTTCATAGAGAAGTTGTAGCATTAAATTAACATGTATTTGTTGCAATAGGATTGGTTAAAATATGTTATGATGAAACTTTATGTTCTCAATGGGAGTTTCATGAGAGTTTCATACTTATTTCATCTCTTTCATATTAATTATCTTGTCATGTCATCACTTTAGCTGATGTGGCGCCTCATTTAATGCTTATGAAACTTCCATTGAGAGTGGCCTTAGACCACGTACAACGCCGTCCCTTAAGCCGTCTGTACGATTGACTTTTCGCAAAAACAACCTCACGAAGCCTAGAGATGGGGCTCCCCGTCGCCTCGCGAGACGACGGGCCTCTCCCGTGCTCCGAGGCGGAGAAGACGCGCGCCGACAGCGTTGTACGACCTCGTCGTTATGAGGTGACGGCACGTCAGGATCCCGCGCACGCAGGAGATTTCCGCACCATTTCCCAGCCTCCACGCTCGCTTCCCCCAATCTCGCCATATCCCGGCCTCCACGCCGAGCTCTTCCACCAGCGTCTCGCCCCTGCGCACACCGCCGTCCGTCGCAGCTCGCCCGGATCTCGCCGAACCTCTGCGGGCCTTCGCGCGCGCTCACCCGGTTGCTCCCTCCCGCGTCGCTTGTATGCGACTCGCCGCTTCCCCGCGCGCCATCGTCAGAGTTCCTCCCTCGCACGCCTCCGCTTGTCCTCGCAGCTTCCGGCTCAGATCCACGACACCCTGCGACTCTCCTCCCTCCCCCAACCACCAATCAAGTTCAAGCAGTTTCGAATGTCGAGGGACTCCAGCTTGGGGCAGTTGTCCAGTATGGTTTCGAGGCCAGCAGAGCATAACCCATGCATACTTGCAATTCCTTGAATATCTTCCCTGTAACAATTATCTCATGTAAAACAGAGTTTCCTGTGGCGGAGAAGTGCTTCAACTGTGGGCAAACTTAGCCAACAATCTTGTACACCGGGAAATTACGTAGATTATCACATAGCGAGATTTCAAGCTCCTCGAGCAGAGGGAACTCCATCATCGACTCTATAAATCCTTCATCTATGATGCATTTACAAGGAATGAGGCAAGACTCTTCAAATATCGAGCCCTACAAAAAAATGCTGGTCATAATAAGCAACAATTTAGTGTGGTAAAACATATAAAAACTGCTCAGCGCCTCACTAATTAAACACATCTCCAACAACTCTCAATGCACTAAAGTTAAATTTTATGATATTGAGAGTTTTATTAACACATATTATTAAACAATTTTTCACATCCCTTAGATTCCTCGTACAATGAATCATTCGATGCCTTCTGTAACAGTGCAATGTTGCTCAACCCTCTCTTTGTCCCTGCATTGAGTAACACTTGCGGTTCAACATGTTGCAACATTTCTTTAACATGAAAATCACCAGACTGTTCTTCTACTTCCTCGGCTCCAACAGGCTCCTCATCTTTAACATTGACATGATCGTCAACATCAATGTCATCATCAACATCAACATCAACAAATTGGTCAGGTATTGCCTTGTCTCGACCTCATCTTCACCATGATTTCTCCACCTCGTGTAGTCCTAAACAAAACATCTCGTTATTATGTGTGAATTGATTACACAGTATCCATCCATAGCTTCTCATTTTTGCAGTCACGACATGGACAATGTATTTCCGTCCTTCCTTCTCGATTAGCATGTTATGCGGCCCATGTGAGAAAAGTTTTAACTTGACCTCGAAAATAAATTTCCGGTCTTGCCGTCTCATACATCCAAGATCTATCCATCCCAAGCACTACATAAAAATAAAAATATATATATATATATATAGTTCAACAAAACATGGAACCACAATATATCTTACATGATCAAGTTTTGTGAGCTAAAAATAAAGCGACGAACTAGATATATAATTATTTTAAGGAAAAATATCCATTTTCTTTTCCTAACCTAGCTCTCCCTCTATCATGAAGAAACTAGATCTACAATTTTTCTCCTTGGAGAAGGCTAGAGATACAAATACAAGATGTATGAGCACATTAGCATGGATAAGTACTCTCCAAATCAAGAGATTTGTGAGAAACCGGAATAAAAATCGAAGAAAATTGCAAACCCAAAATTCTCCTTGATTCCAACATGATAGGAAGAAAAAATGCATCGGATAGATTCCCATTACGCTATAGAACAAATCTATGCAAAAGAAAAAAACGAACTCAAAACCTCCTCTCCTTGTTTTTCAATTTTTGCCCGAATTTTCGGGCCGACGACAGTGAAGGAAGTGAGTGAGCTGTCGGAACGCGTTATATATGTTGTAGGTAATTTGTAACAGTGGTTGACAATGAAAACCGCTGCTAAAAAACACATAATAATGGTAGTTTGTGCTGTGCTCCGCCGCTAATATGCCTCCACATAATAGCAGCGGCTCACAATGTCACCAGCTACGTAGCGGCCGCTAGGCCATTATGGGTTGTGCTGCTATAGGCCCTTTATTTAGAAGTGTGGCTGAATTATGAGGATTCAACTGAAGCCATTGAATCAAGGGAGGTCCGTCCCGCGTTATCTCATAGTGAGATTTCGAACTCCTCAAGCCGGGAGAATTCCTTCACACCTCCATGAGTCCATAGTCTGTGAACTTTTCGCAAGAAATGAGGCGGAGGCTCTTCAAAGAGCGGTCCCTGCAAAAAAAATAACAATGGCCATCAATCAACAATTTAGTAGCATGAAAAGCCTATATTTTCAACAATGTGCACTCTATTTTCATATACAAAAAATAATATTATCTTGTTCTTTAAAAATACATTTTTTACAAAAAAAAAAAAGATGCAACATCTCAATACGTAAATTAGTAGCAAGACACCTAAAATAAACATTTAATTTGAAATCAAACGAAAACAAAAGTCATCCAGCAACCAAGCCTCTAATAACCCAGGAATGAGGATCTACTTAAGCTAATGAGACACAATTGAAAAGTTGAATTTCGCACCACAAGGAACAAGATCTCAGAAATTTGAGCAACAGCAGTACAGAACGGCTTAGATATAGCTACTATATACTCACTGCTCGCTACGATAGAAAAGCAAGCGGTTGTCACCGGGGTACTCGCCGCAGAAGGCCTCGCACTGCCAGACGCTGCGCCGAACGGCTGAGCTTGGAGGAGGTCCCTTTGTGGCCAGGCATATGGTCCAGCCTCTGGAAGATCGCCAGCAGCGCGTCCGTCGGCAGGCCGCCCAGGACGTAGTGGCGGGCGTTTGGTCATGGTGATTCCTTCTGGTAGAGTGGCAGATGGGAGAGGAGTAGGCCTTCTCCTGATGGAACTCACGAAAACGCTGGCGGCTCTGCATTCGCATCCAAGACTTGACCAATTTATAACTCCGGAACCACAGGAGTCCAGACGTGCCACGGCCGATGGGTTTAATTAGATCCTTACGTCCTTTGGATGGACCTGCAACAATCCCAATTATTTGGAGAAATAGTGTCCCTCGTCTTTATTTCACCTTCATGTAAAAGATCATAGCAGGAAACGAACACACCTAGACGGATACTGCACAAGAAGATGTTCCTGCCTCGAGACCGTCATCTGCAGTATCACAGCTTCACACCACAGCAGAAATTACTAACTTTTTGCCGTCTCATAATTGGCTTCGCTGCTTGCTTTTCTATTGCCTCACTTGAGCCTTGTAAGAGGAGAAGAAAGCTTTTCTATCACCTTTATTTCTGGAAGAACATGTAAACTTCCATGGATTTAAGTACACCATATGATTGCCCACGTGAGTCTTAAATATAGAGGTAAACCTCTTTACACTAACCAAAGGAGACCATAATCATCATTTGAATCACCAAGAACTCTTAGCGCCTTGATCCCTTGCAAGAAGAGTTTTATGCATTTTGATGTTGCAGACATGGCGTCTGTCAAGGTACTCCAACTTTTTAATTTAAACATCAATTAACTGTCAAGGTATTCCATGGATTTAGAACTATGAGAAGATGAAAAAGAAACAATATATGAGTTTGATAGAGGAGGAAAATGTAATAGTATTGCTTCTGAAGCACTATTTCAGGAGAAAGTCTATTTTACTCCCTCTAATTAAAGGTGAAAGAGGTGGGCTGGTCATGAAAATTCTGGTAATTAAGTAAACAGTTAAATAGTTCCGGGGCCATGTTGACTCAAGCCGTTGAAGGGAGTAAAATAGACTTTCTCCTTTCAAGAACATGTAAGTTTTCGATGGAAGCACCATATGATTTGCCGAGGTGAGTCTCATATATAGAGCGAAGCTTAATACTGAATATGATAAAAGTCCAATTCATCAGTCTTCAAAGTCATGAATGACACCAATAAATAAGTGCCATATGGCAATATAATTTATGGTGAATCTAATCATATTAATTTTTAACACTACTACATTTCAGCTCTGTGGCGGCGGGCTAAAATGGGCCTCGGTGGCGAACGACATAAACGCCACCGAGCCCTGTCACTATTTACAGGGAAAATTAGACGCGGTCTAGGGACCGCGACTACCCGCCGGGACGGTTAAGCCTAATAGGGCGCCGGTGGCGGTCTAGGGACCGCGGCCGGCGCCGTTAACCTACTAACAAAAGAAAGCGGACCCCAGCTGAGACCCGTCCTAGACACCGTCGCCGCGGCGCCATCCCGTCCCGCCGCTGTAGCGTCCTACCGCCATCGTCCCGACGCCTCACACCGCGCGTGCTGCTGCACGAGGATGGGGTAGAGCCGCCGCCGCCGGAGGAGGAGGAGCCTCCGCCGCCACCAGATCTGCCGCCGCCGGAGCCGCCGCGGCAGGAGGAGGAGGAGGTGCGGCCGCCACGTGAGCGACGAAGCCCTGGACGGCGGCCGCCAGATCCGCCGCCGTAGGTGCCGCGGGAGGAGGAGGAGGAGGAGGAGGAGGAGGTGCGGCCACCACGGGAGCGAGGAAGGCCTCGACGGCGGCCGCCGGCGCCTTCGCGCCATCGCCGGATAGAGGCCGCGACGGAGGAGCAGGAGCCGCTGGAGGAGGAGGCGAGGAGGAGGTCGGGCGGCTCGGCGGGGCGTTTGGTAAGGACCAACGCCCGCTTGCCCCAGGAGCGCCGGTTGCTCCTGGAGAAGCCCTAGCGGCGGCGACCCATGGCTGGAGGCGGATGAGAAGTGGAGGAAGAGGAGGACAGGAGAGTGGCGGCGCCGCCACCGACTAAACCCCCTAACCCTAGAGGTGGCGGTGCGGCGCGCGCGGATAAGTGGCGGTGCTGCGCTGCACACCCCAGCTATTTATAGAAGGGTGCGGTCGGCTGCAGCGGGCTCGACAGGGTCCGCTACCGAGGCGCAAGCCTTAGCCGCGGGCTGGATGCCACGTTGGCAGCGGGCACGTGGCGTCCGCAACTAGTTTGCACGCTTAGTCGCTTACACACCGTAGCAGCGGACGCCACAAAGGATCGCGGCTGGGGTAAAATGGACGTCCGCCGCTGCAGAGCTTTGTTCTAGTAGTGTAAGTTAGGAATATTGTTTTCACCCTCGTTTAAAAAATTTGAGAACGGAGGGAGCAATGATGAGTGCTAAGCCACCGAGTAAATGCATATAGTTGCTAGAAAAAGTTTTAGGGCGCTCATTCTGAATAATTTTCTGTTTTTTTCAAATATACAATTAGGTAGACATGTCAAAATCACACACCAAATCTACAATCAGATTAAACATCAATCGAGCATTCAACAGCGCTGATTCTCTCATTGCTTGCTGAAGAAGTGGATCAGGATCTTGATGTGGTCTAGCCAATGGAAGATCGCCAGGAGCGCGTCCCGTGGGAAAATCGAAAATCGGATCAGTTCCGTCACGCCTCCCTGGGTGGGCATAGTAAGGCCTTCCCGTGATTTTCTACAAAACTTAGCTACCGTGCTAATGGGCCTCCTCGTGATAGTCCACTAGTGCCTTAATCTCTTACGGATCAATACGTATGGCCCTCGATTATGGATCAAATCTGTATTGTCTCTTGGGCACAATGTAACAATCTTCCACTTTCACTAGAGACAATTTCATAATCAAGTTTCATCAATATTCCAACCCATTAAGTGTGTGAACCGTTAGGTGCATAGTTGTCGAAGTTTTCTAAAACGGCCTCAAAAAGTTGTAGTTTTCTTAAACTACTTAGTTGTGTTTTATGAAACTCACTCTTAATTTTTAGAACAAT